>JNDT01001556.1:0-123422 GCA_000697055.1 Saksenaea vasiformis B4078
AGGGTCAGATCCTCGACAATACTACGATCCAGATCCGGGACAGGCCCTCCTACAGTGGCTCGATTCTCCTCCTCTTGAACCAGGCTAGACTCCTCAAACTGACACCTTCCTCTCTTTGCTTTCTTTTCCCTCTTTCTCTTCTCCCCTTTTCCCTCTTAGTCCTTATACTATCCGTTCCTTTTACCCCACACCCACGACCTTTTCCCTGTCTCTCCACAGGGTTTTTCCTCCCCCCTCCCTTCTGAGCTGTCACGAGCAAATATGTCTGACCAAGACGCCGTGTTCAAATGTGACGTTAAATAAAAACCAAAAAATTTTAAACGTAAATGACTTTGCGTTGGACATTTTCAGTCTACATTTCTCCAAATTTTTATTTAGAACGTGATACCGTTACAAGATCCCCTATTTGTTCATAAAACACTGGAAAAAAGATTCAGAATGTCGAATCCAAGCACAGAAACCTTCCTTTGTTATAAGCTCTGAACCCAGCGACAGACCTTGGTATCAAGCTTTGGCCAAAAGTTCCTCTATATGGGGTGGTGGTCTAAAATGGAGGAGTAGAGCCGAAGGTAAACACAGTAACAGCCAAAAGTCTCGATTAGGTGCCTGATCGTTGCGCTGATATGAATGAGCGAGTTACCCATAACCAAATGCTTCCCTTGCTGTCGCATTCGGACGTATTGGGACACGCCTGAATTTTCGCGTTAAGGACAACTGGGCACATATGAACGTCAACGTCCAAAAAATTGGACTTATTTCAGTATTCTGGGTATCCTCAGGCATTCTATTCAGCAAACGGATCTGCTGCCAAGAAACATTTACGCATCTTCTCAGTATATAATCAAATAGGAATGTCTACAGCTCTTGCTTTCTTTGCATCATTATCAGCAGAGATATTACAGAAATATCATTAAGATCAGTTCCGCATATTTCCCAGGGATTGCACATAAAAATGAAACCTCCACATTCAAAAATCAGAATCACGATTTTATACATCGTATCTGTAAAACTTATGAGTTTGCAAGAAAACATTTGGGCAGTTTTATTGTACCCATTTCATTCCACATTATGGAGTCCATTACATTGAAATTCTACCGAATTACTATTTCCCCAGCCATGATAGAGCTTGCTTACCCGCTATGGTAATCTTGCTTCAGAGACAGAGGTGGACGGTGCTCACTGGGCAGTAGTGCTGACACACCACAAAGACCTAAAAGTGATACAGTGCCCGGTGATTGGTTATAGAAGATAAATAGCAGATATTGAAGCAGTGAACAGGAGTTACCCACACAGCCAGGGAAGTTCGGCACAGGATCCATGTAGGCCACATGATACGTAGATCAACCGACGCGAGTAATGCCATACATGTAGTCAACACGGTAGGTACTGGAGATATAAGTAGAAAACGCAACCGGAGAATAAATCAATGGTTCTTGCGTTCTCTTTAGATAGGTTCGTCTTGAAACTAGTACAATGTACTAACTAAATGCAAAAAGACTGCCAATGGGACACTTTCCTTAACTGAAATGTTTTCCTGCTCCCGAAAGGGTGGCGAAAAAACCATTGTTGAACTACCTTAATGCAAAAGATTCCTTACATTAACATCTTCACTTATTCCGATAGACATCAAGAAATCCATCACTTGTACAAAATTTGGCTTATCCAGGCCTAAAGTATTCTTCGGATTATCCTAAAACAAACTACTTCCCGCACAAAGGATTACCACTTTCCTGCGCAAGATTTATTCGAATTCGATGCAAAACACAGTAGTTGGTTGACACAAGCATTCGAAACTCTGTAATTTGCCCTTTGGATTGACATGGAGTGATGTGGCTTTTGTGGTGTTCAAAAGTTTCGTGTGTACCTTTCTCTTTTTTTTTTCTTTTGGGGTATCCCTCAATGAATAATGCAGAGGGATCCAAGCAGCGAAATGCGGATCGTTTTCGCGAGAATCAGAGTACTATGCGTGGTGTGTCCGTACCAAGAGTTCTCCCTGCAGATACTTCATCCTCTGGAATAAGCAACCCAGCAGAACGCGGTCGATCTAACCCTTCACTAGAGCCCATTACATCAACGGCATCCACATCAGATTCACCACAACCCTCTTCTCCCGAACGCTTGTCTTCTGAAGAATTACTGTTACCCCCGCGCAGAGAGCGGCTCAATCCTTTGCCAAAGAAAAAAGCACCATCTCTCGTATCTTCTATGCAAAATGTTAACGTGATCGATTTGACACTCTCCTCTTCAGAAGAGGAAGAAGAACAAGAAGAACAAGAAGACAAAAAAGAACGACAAGAAGAAAAAGAGGAGGAGGAGGAGGAAGAAGAAGAAGGAGAAGGAGAAGAGGAAGAAGAAGGAGAAGAGGAAGAAGAAGGAGAAGAGGAAGAAGAAGGAGAAGAGGAAGAAGAGGAAGAAGAGGAAGAGGAGGAAGAGGAGGAAGAGGAAGAGGATGAAGAAGAACACGCAGACCAACCTGACAACGTGCAGCTTGATAGTGATGAAGAAACTATCCCTTTGGAAAAAAATTCGGCAAGCATCGCGAAGCGCGAGGAAGGTCCTAATGAAGAAGATGCATCTACCGTACTACCATCTGCGCCTACAAAGGATGATATTGAACGAAATAATGAGGAATTCTCATCTGCTTTAGAAAAAGAAAGGATAGAGCAAGAAGAAGTAGATGAGTTGATGACAACGGACACAGAATCTATGGATATCAACATCGCCTTATCCACCAACCAGTCAGGCAACCAAACAGCACACCCTGGAACAGAACAATCACAGACGGATCCAGTAGATGAAAATGCTGCAATTCGAGAGAATCTGTCTACAAAGCATGAACAATGGGAATACAACGAAGTGAGGGTTACCGAAAACGAAATTAAGGATGGCATCGCTTCTGAAGAAGCCGCAACGTCTACATCATTTACGCCAGAGGAATCCAGATATGAAAAGGAGTCGAATAGCCATGATCAGGAGAGCAGTCATCAGACTGAGAATAACGCGTCAGTAGGGGACTCATGTGGACAACAGGATGGTATTTCTTCAATGGTCGATGGCCACTCGCTAGAGCTCGAAGATGGGTGTTCACTTTCTTCCGCGCCACGGAGCTTGTACGATGATATAGACACGGAAATGAAAGAAATCAACGAAATCGTTCCTGCTGTGCAGGAAGATGCAACAGACCTACCCAAAGATAATGACAAGCTACAGAATATAAATGGAACAGAAGTAGCGAAACACGGGAATGCAGCACCACAAAAAAAGATAAATGGACCGCGGTCATCCAATTCAGAGCACGGCGCTTTGACGCGTTCGCATAATGATGATGCTATTACCCCACCAGCAAAGAGACAGAAACTCGGCCGACGGTCCCTCATGACGGGCTATGTTTATGATGTTATTATGTCTTTCCACGCTAACCTGAACGACGAATACGAGAAGCATCCGGAAGACCCGCGCCGTATTTATTCTATTTACCGTAAAATGGAGAAGCACGGCATCATAGAAGAGTGCCAGCGCTTGCCTATTCGAAAAGCAGCCAAGAAACATATCCTTCGCGTGCACGACATAGAACATCTCAAAGCAATGCACGCGACACAAAGTACCAAATTTAGTGTCATCTGACAGTTTTCGCTTACTTCGTTCTGTATATTAGAGATGAGCCGAGAGCAACTTTTGGACACTGAAGGCGATTATGAATCGATATACCTTAACGGACATTCGTATGAAGCGAGTCTCTATTCTGCAGGTGGTGTCATCGAGGCTTGCAAAGCCGTTGTGACAAATCAGGTCAAAAATGCATTTGCTATTGTTCGTCCTCCTGGACACCATGCCTACTCAGATGCAGCTATGGGATTCTGCTTGATGAATAACGTTGCCATTGCCACAAGATACTGTATGGCGGAAGAGTCGGTGAAGCGGGTTCTAATTGTTGACTGGTAATGCTGCTTTGTACTTTATCTATCTTTACCTTCTCATCGTCGTCATTTTTGTTTTTCTCGCAGGGACATTCATTTTGGTAGGTTTCATACGTAGACCCCGTTTTTTAGTTATCTCATCATTGATCTGCAAGGTATCAGGTAATGGAACGCAGCAGATATTTTCACAAGATCCAGACGTATTGTATATATCACTTCATCGGTTTGAAGGAGGCACATTCTATCCCGAAGATAGAAAAGGCTCCGCTGAATACGTAGGCTACGGAAGAGGCGAGGGAAAGTAAGAACAATTCCTGTTGAGGAGTTTCGCCACTGACATTGTTCATAGGACTGTAAATATACCTTGGCCTTGCAGGGGTATGTCCGATGCTGATTACGTTTATGCGTTTCAACACGTTGTTATGCCCATTGCAATGGAGTTCCAACCTTCCCTGGTGATCGGTAGGATGTATATTACAGATAGACAAGATCTATAACTGACTTATTTCTTTCCAGTTTCTGCAGGTTTTGATGCAGCTCTGGGAGATCCTATCGGCGAATCCCTCGTAACACCTGCGGGCTATGGTCAAATGACACATCTATTGAAAAGTCTGGCAGACGGACGACTAGTACTAGCATTGGAAGGTGGTTACAACCTTAATTCTATATCAGTTTCGGCATTGGCATGTATGTCTGTTCTGGTGGGAGAATCTCCTGAACCGCTCAAGAACCCTGTACCAAGACGAGAGTGCATCGAAACTGTAAATTTGGTAAAACGTATCCAGAGTCGGTATTGGAAAACGATTCAACCGTCATGATCCCTATGTAATATTTTTCTTGCATGCATTCGTTGCGAATTCGTTCCTTTTTTATGATAAAACCACAAACTGTATATTGCCTACCTTTTATCAAGCATCGTGAAATATTCTCTATCAAATGAAACGTTCATTAGTAGCTTAATTTCCCCAACACAGCATTTGTATATTTGGCTATGTGCAAAACGCTACAGCTTCAATCTCACGTCCTAGAGTACAGCCGAGAAATATCGGATTTTGATTGAGCATTTGCATCAAATAAATATCATGTTACGTTCAAGTTAATATAACTTTTTCGCTAGATGGTGATACGCCTTGCCGTGGAGAAATGGTTCATTTTGCGTTAATTCAAGGAATACTTCGAGCCTAGGTAACCCCAGGTTTGCATTAAAGTGCTTCAGCGTTGGGATTTCGGTATCCTTTCGGAAGCAGTAAAAATGTCTCAAGGCAAGAATATTATTTTTGCTTTGAGTACTTCAGTGATCGATTTCCCAATATTCTGTCGGAAAGCAGTAAAAATGTTCTCAAGGTAAGAAAAGATTTCATCCAAAAATGATCCGTATTTAAAGGCACGGATGAACCATCTATAAATTCTTTGGCTCTGTTTTCCAAAAAGACATCCCTCGTAAGGATGCCAATTTATATACGTGCAGGACCACTCATGTTTTTATGTCTATTCTTTAGTCTGCATGACCTCTGTCCTGAACCGTCTCGGCTGTGGTGTAGCCCCTTGTTCACCACCAGGTAAGCAGGTATTATCGCAACCTGGGTTATCCCAACTTCCGCAACAGAACCTCGCCAGATGTTGCATAACTTCAAGTCCTCTGCAGGGCGTCAAATCCCAAACTGGTGTTTGCACCAGTATGATATCCTCTGCCACCCCCATTGCGTCAGATGCGGGGCAGGCTGTTGTCATTGGATAGCTATACCCTTCGGGGGTTAAGTGAATTGGCACCAAAGTATCTTCCATTTACTAACCGTGAATGAATTTTTATACTGCTCGAATAATTTTGCGTCCATCTGGGGACCAAGTTTGATGTAAGTAGAGTATTATCTTATCGCCAATTTATGTACTGATAACCGCACATTTCATCCATTTCCCAGCCGAAAATTGGCTCTTGATGGACGCAAAATTTACATAGAGTAGCGTAAAAATCCATTCACTAAACAGTATTTCTGGTCTAAGATGACACCGGTTCTATGGATCCGCAGAGGCTCATAGGGACGATTTTATTTTTGCGGTTGTTAGACAGTAATATTGGTAGGGATTAAGCGGTGCAGAGAGATATGCTCATCTAAGTTTCTACATACAGAATTCAGCGAAACAATCTTTATGGAGGTTAAACATGTAACAAAGAATATTTTCTTTCTCATTTGCCCCAGAAACTTAATAAACTTCTTTGCTCGCCAGATCCGGCTTTCTTGCCAGGCTTCTTATTCGCAACCGGTTGTTTCTTTGCATTTGCTATGTCTGCTTTGGATGCAGTACCTGTTTCCGCATTTGGATCTGCATCAACAGCCTCCCATTCCCATACGTCTTCCGTAACTGGTGGATATGGGCAATGTGAGTCAGCCTAGAGTTAGGACTGTATTTCTTACCTAAGAAGCCTCGTGCATTTTTGGATGTCTTTTTCTTAAGCACCTTGCGCATTACTTTTCCCGGAGGTGCAGATACAGCCGGCTCTTCAGCTTCTGGGAGCCGTAAAGGTCAATACAAAAATGATCTAAATTGCCTAAGAGCTTACTATCATTATCTGGTTCATCGGTCTTTTGAGGTGATTCTTCGAGTATATCTTCCATGTCATCGTCCTCTTCAATAATAAGCTTCCTTTTTTTTTTTTTCTCCGGGATATTATCATCCATTTTTTCGTCTTCGTCCGAAAAAATATCATCAGCTGTTATGTTTGATCTTGCCATTCGACGGCCCAGTTCCTCATCTGATATCACGTCATGCAATTTGTTAGCCCCATCTATATGAGGCAGCGAACATTGGTATCTCAATATCAATGTCAAAAAGGTCACTTACTTTGGGGCTTTGCATCTGCAACTTCAGTGGACTTCTTTTCTTCTGAAGCCGATGTATTTGTCGTCTTTGGTTTTGCCTTTTCGAAGGAAAGTGTACCTTTTCGTTTTCCTGTAACAGCAGAGGATTTCGTGGGTGTCTACCAAAAGAATGAGCGGGGATTGGCTCTATGTTTCGTTCATACTTGCCTTGCTGGATACCGGTGATGATGATTTTTTAGCGGTGCTTGCTTGTGATAGCGTTTTAGGCTTTTCTGTTTCAACTTTTGATGCTGGAATAGGTTGTGGAACTTTGGATGCGGTTGACTTGGCTTCAGTTTTCTTCTGCTTCACTTTCGTGTTCCGTAACGCGCCGCATCTATCCTTTCATCTCAGTGTAACCGCTTACAATGTTTTCTCTAAATATTACTTTTCTCGATCCTCAATTGCTATACGGGCGAGGTCCTTATTTGCCAGAATGAACACGGAGAAATCCTGCCAGCGACTGTTAAATAGGGTGATCTATAAATTAGAGCGCGCACCTCTGGTCTATAGGCTGCAACACCGTACACATGGATGCCTGTCAGTTTTTTGAATTTCTTCTTGAACTCTATAGGTGACACGTATGCATTAATGTGGCAGATCTTATCTCGAGATCTACCTTCAAGATCGGAATCATGGACCATGCGTATACAGTATTCTTCAGAATCAAACAATTTGATCACGCCACTAACGTAGTATACGGCATGTACGCTTGGATTTGACGACGCATATTCAAACAGAGCCCTATAATGAAGCATGAATTTCGCGATCATTAAAATTGAAGATCGTACTGCTTGGCAGTGTTGACATGAACACCTAATTGCCTTGCCAACGCCTTGTACGTGATCTATGGATTAATTTAGCGCACTATTAGCTACAGCTAAACAAATGTGTACAGGCTTTTTCTCTTGTAGCACCGCTACGTCCAAGAAATCTTTATAGGGTGACATGAAGTGTCAATGGTTCCGTATTCCGAACGCGGTAAAAAGAGACATGCGTTTTCTCACATCCTTTTGACGTTTTTAGCGAGCGTTGATTTGTGCGGACTCTTAACCACGGTTGGCACTCATAGTTTAAACGCGAATGCGCCCCCTGATTGAATGTCGTGTGTTTACAAATAAGTGCTTTTGCGTTTAAGATAAAGGCGTTGGCGTTAGTTATTTTGTCAATGTTAACTACATTACAGGACGCGTTATTTTTTGATTGCTCTGGAAAAAGGACACGAATTGCTGGGTCGGGCTATGGTGATGTGCATCTGTCACCAGCTTTGCTACAGCAATGATCCTGGCGTTGCGCGCTCCATGAAGCTCAGTTCAAATCACTTGATGTCTGGAGAGAAAAGGAAGTATCATTTCCTTCTCCTGTTGCGTTTTATCCGCTTTTACATTCGATCAGAGTCCCTCAGCGGGATCGAGAAACGGAAGATGTATAACTGCTATATAACTACTATATATTTACTTTTCCTCTTCCTTTGACACACTATACATAACATCTCCATAATATTTTCCAATAATTCTCACGAACCTTACACTGTAGCTTTAGTTTATGAGTATAATCGGATCCTTTCAGCAAACGATAGCGACTTTATTCAAGCTTTGCTGTTTGACACATCTCCTCATCCGTCCACGCAGGCAATTCCCAAGGTTCATCGTCATTTTCTTCTGTATCCGTTTCCTCCTCCACTACAGTTGATGCCGAAGAAGAACTACCTGAGGTTCGGCTATCTTTGTTTGATTGTCGAATACAAGCAAACATGCTATCCTCCGGTCCTTCTCCTGGAGAGGCAGGCTTTTGATCTTCATTCGTTTCAAGGACGACAAATGACTTTTGTCTCTGGCGTATATTCCACTGGAGACATTGTTGTAATGAAGCAAACCAATCGGAGCTGGTATCTGAACCGCACACGGTAGGTAACGGGTACCTTGACATGGTCACCTTCACATGATCTCCTTCTATGAAATACGTGAGGACATGACAAAGCGATTAAAAAAGCAAAAAGCTTACGCTTAAGCTCTATACGATTTCGTCCGTCAAAACTGCAGTAAGCTGTTGCCCGCGAATTAAAAGGCACAGCAATACGGATAGTCATAGCCTCTGGTAGCAACATGGGTCTGAAATTTAAGGTATGAGGGCAAATCGGTGTCACCAAGGTACATCGAATATCAGGATGAGTCAGAGAACCTTGAGCAGAAAGCTAGTTGTACAAATGAGCTTGATGAATAGAATAGGCTACCGGACATGACGTACAGAATATGCGGTAGAACCTGTAGGCGTTGCAATACATATCCCATCTGCTTGCACCGTAGTCAAATGCTGTTCGTCACCAAACAGCTCAAGCATAGACATGTATGGACTTGGCCCACGATCTATCATAATTGAGAAAAACGTCAAAACACTTGGAAGCGCTTCACTGACCTACGACGAGCTCGTTAAGTACTTCGAACGATTCACACGGTGTAGTTGTATAACACATGGCCTGATGATAGAAATCTTGTTTATTCCGAGATGATTTTTCCGATACCCGCTTTAACTGATTTCTGACCCAGGCAGTTTCTATCCATGCCCATCGTTCGCACTGGCTGCTGGGGTGCTCTCCTTGACGTTCCGTTGAAGGTGCACTACGTGGTGCTTCCCTAAACCGATATACTGTACAGTTGAGCCGCATACGGACAGTGCATCTGAAGCCCTCGCCGCCAAATAAATGCTGTAGCTCATCTCGAAAGCGTGGATATGGGTGTGGAGTAAGAAATCCGAGCGATCCAAGATGTAGCGGTAAAATAGGAGGCACAACTCTTTGAAACAGCCATGAGGTAAACAACACAGTTCCATCTCCACCAAGCTATACCATACGCTGTATGTAAATATAACCATTCATACTATCACGTTGAAAAGTATGTACCGTAATAATCAAATGAAATAATTCAGGGTTTTCACGACAGATCTTCGGTGTCCAAAACTTGATCTTCTCAGCAAAAATATCTCGCTTTTCTATCAATGCATCGTAATTGAATCGTTTTGAGGTTTTCAGATGTGCGTCAACGTAGCTATTGCAGTATAAGTCTTCATATTTGGACAAGATGAAGCAGAATCAGGTCATACACTGTGAAGGGGTAATTGATGCCAAAGCGTGGAGTTAAAATGAGCCATTCAACAAGTTGCCGAGTATAAGTGACTAGATGATTATCGTACGCTTTGGTAATAATCAGAATCGTATCTTTTGAGCTACTCCATTTAAACTTTCGTTGGGCTGCATGATAGTATCAGCAAGTGATAAGAGATAGAGGGTACACTTTTACCGAGTTCTCTTGCCAGGTTACATTCACTTACAGCGCTGTTGTCGATAGATGCTCTTCGTGGCTTTACATTGTCGACAGCAGTGGCAAGAATTTCATTATGTTCTATTGCTGTATGAACCTTGATATCCATGATCCAGGGAAAATGAAAGAAAAAGAAGCTAAAAAAATGTTGAATCGATTTTTTTTTTCGGATACAGCTAAATTTTTTGAAACCGCATGAACGTCTACGTCATGCCACCCTTAGGGAAGCGCTCAGCAGCTGATTACCAAGCAAATTTGGAAAAGATGAGACGAGTTAAAGAAGAAGTAAATAAACCGGATACGTACAATAGAATACAACATAGGAAAGTATATTCAACGCCCATAAATCGAGTTGGTTTAGAGCTACCAACATAGTTCATTGAGGGAAAATGCATTTTGATACGCTCCACTGCTCTGATGCCCATGAATTCTGATCCTCATGGAAAGCCTATCTACTTTATGCCGTCCCTACCGAAGACAATACAAGTTTCCTTGTAGGTTTCTCCTTCCACACGCTGTGTAATATTAACCAACAGACGCTCGCTATTTGACTACATGGATTTTGTCACACTTTAAGGCAAGTTCTTGATGGAGAGATATTCACACAAATAATTAAGAACGCAAATGTCTTTCTGATTCCCATTTGCACATGTCTGAGACTCGCGGAATGATTTGTATTTTGGACCTCTGCTCGATTGCTCTCGGTATGTTACAGTACAATGGTTGAAACGATTATTGCTACTCGATGTCATAATATCCCTTAAAAAAGAAAAGATACAACGCACGGGATGTTTCTTGCGATTTGCCGATGTTCTGAAAAACATGGTTGTTCTTCATAGCTCATTCCGTTCCTTGACTACCTGGTTGCCAATGGAATCCGGTTTCGACCGCGTGAATGGCATAATAGTGTTTCATCGGTGTCTGTGACCTCATCCTTTGATCTATTTAAGCTCCAGTTGGCGCTCTGATAATATACATATATATATGTAAATGCTTAGCATGGATAAATATGGATGCATAGTTCACCATTGCGGCTAATGGAAGACGTGAAAGCTGCACTGAAATATGTTTTGTCAAAGCCTGTCCAACAATCGCCCAGATACGCCCAAGATCACCAAGGTATGTCTGACTTAAACAGGCGAAACCATCCTTCTCTTGGCAGTTCACATTGTGGACTCTGAGCAAGTGTCATTGATTTGTATGAAACGCTGCTGGTCGGAGATTAAATTACGATCTCCATACTGCCAACACGTCAAGAATGCGCTCATGTGAAAGCATTTAAGGTGCAATCGATTCCATAACAAGGTGATGTTTTAGAGCTCAGATCAGTTCTAGGCTACAAGGAACTTGCATGTGGTCAGTTACACCGCTTCGCGGAGACGTGATAACAGTGCGAATGACGTTTTCCTTCAGCGCGTGCGATACGATAGGTAAGGATACTAGACTATCGCAAAGCTTTTTCCATTATAACTGTAATATTTTGGAATACCCACTTCTCATACTTAGATGGCTGTTGCCCAAATCTATATTCTCTTGACACACGTCTTTGTACCGTGGCGGTTAAGTGCTTAAAAAAAAAGGTGGCCATTTCCTCGAAATAAAGCCTATTCTCACCCAAAACAAGACTCTTGTGAACTCTTTGACAAAGTATAGTAGATCAAGAGTATAGACACTGTAGTTGGAGATCAGACGAGAAAAAAAAAAAAAAGGCTTGCAAGTCGCACAAGCGTGCGTTAGAAGTGTGGCGGAGTTTACGGTGAATTTGTGGCGTGACATCATGTTGTTGTTTTTTCTCGGGGCCAAAAAGTGTCCTCCTACACAGACTGAAGCGTGTACACAGGTCCGGCCCTTGCTGATATACCCTGAAGATCCCTGTACACGAAATAATCGAAAGTTATTCACGACTTGTTCATTCCGCCTCTTTCTTCTACACTTACGCCATAGTAATCGACTCGGATATTGGTGACAATCGATGCGTTCTGCTCTTGCCATTCCTGCAAGAGGAAGCAAATCCACCACTGTTTGCGTGTTTAATCAGCAACTGCAACAGAAATTTTGGTTGGCATTATTTAAAAAAGCATTCAGTACAAACACACCCATCTGTGCAGGGCGCACATCACAGCGCTTGCGGAAAACACCTGTTTGTCGCCAACAGGGATTTTCTTCCTTCCGATGGCTTTCGGTAGCCGAAGAATATCGTGCGGGAACGACTCCACAGCAGCGAGGGTTTAAGACGCGCACACGGCCGGCGTTGTCCATCCATGCTACAGAGACTGCTCACATGTGCAGAGAAGCCGATGACAGCACGCGTCGAATGGCGAGAACACTGGAAGATGACCAACCAGGAACAGCACAGAAGGCCCGCCACCATCCCAGACATCTCGGCAAGGGCTGCAATCTAGACGAACTGTTCGACTATCTGTCGTCTCATAGTTCAGAACTGGGCCCTGAACGAGTGTTCAAGTCACTCAGGACGGCCTTGTACCACGCAGGTGGTTATAACGCAGATGCAGCATGGAAGATATTCGATGAAATGAAGAAAAGTGAGGTGGTGCATCTAATGCGTTCCAATCATTATGCACATTTACTCCAAATGATGAAGTTCGGCTATGATTCACGAACAGTCCCGCGAATGCTAACAGTGCTGGAACACATGAAGCATGCGCAGAAACAGAAGCAGTTGGTTATTACACGCCATTTTTTCTCACAGATTTTGTACGCCATGGCAAGACACGGTGACGTGAAAGGAGCCTGTTTACTGATACAAGAGATGAAACGCGATCGAATCAAGCCTGACGCGAATAACTACACATCACTTGCTGTTGCTGCCAAAAACTGTAAACGCCGCGACGTAGCTGACATGGCGACCAGGCTGATGGTTACGGCGATGAAAAAAGATGGCGTCATACTCTCGCAGGAAGCATGTGTGATTATGGTCAGTGTACTCTCAAAGTCTGAGGACATGGATAAGGCCATCCGTTTTCTGGAAGCTATGAGAGATTGCGAAAAGTCGAATGATACCCCCGTAGAGTTGGACCAAGTCGAAAAAACACCAACGATGACGGACGCAATACATAACGAATTCATGTATACGACCTTAATATCTTCAATGGCGCGGAAAGGCGAAGCAGAAAACGCCAAACGCTTGTTTGACGATATGCGGAAACGTGGTCATCGGCCTACGATTGCGACATACACAGCTTTAATGGAAGCCTATGGAAAAGCAGGCGACTTTCGATCAGCCATGAAGTTACTTATCTCGCATTCTGTCAAGCAGAACAATCGGCGACCGCACCAATCCATGGCGACGTCTATCTTGGCTAATGCAATAGGACACGATAAATTGGATTTTGCAGAAAGAATCGTCAGCAAGTGGATCGACGACTTTGATATGAAAGAAAAAGACATGGATTCTCGATTTCGCACGGTGTTGGCATGGCTCAGAGTTAAGCAGGATGTAGACAAGGGACGAGCCTACCTAGACAAGCTGTTTAAGGAAGATGAGGGGTATGTCAATCAAATCATGATCAATCACTTGGTGAGCGGATACGGCGAATTGCACAAACGAGATCAAGTGTATGAAAGTTTCAAGCTTCACCAGTCAATGATCAATGAGAATCCGAGCATGTACTCGCACCACCAATTTGTTGACGCTTTGTTCAAATGTCGAGAAGTCCCAGGTGCTTTGATGGCATTCATACACATGCGCCAGCGTGGTACACCCGATGATGTGACGATGGCTATGATCATTCGTGGTCTGGTGATGAATGGTGAGAATGAAGCGGCGTGGGATGTATTTCATGCCTTGAAAGCTGGAGGAGTGGAACCGAATCTCCATGCGTACACTAGCATGCTCAAAACGTTTGCGAAAAAGAACAAGAACCTGACATCGGCCATTCCACGCGACTTACTTGACGTTGCTGGGATTCCCAAAGCTCCCTTGAATCCTCATGCACCCAAAGCAGTTCAAGCATACAAGCTATTCCGAAGCATGACAGGTTTCCATCAACCTAATGTTTACACTTATACTACGCTAATCTCCTGCTTTGGAAAAAGCAATATTGGAAGAGCAGTCGATATTTTCCGGCAAATGTGCGCAGACGGCGTTGCACCGACTGTCGAAACATACTCTGCATTATTACAAAGCTGTGCCATTTTCAGAAACGCACACATGGCGCTACTTGTCTTCCAGCACATGCGAGAACGACAAGTGACACCTAATGCGACGGTCTGGCGATATTTGCTTCGAGCTCTTGTGCGTTCTCGTGTCAGCAAGGAGTACATAAATAAGGTGAAGGAAGCTGCTGCAGGAAGCGAGTCCCGCACATAAACTCAAGCCTAGAGCCCCCTCATTCATTTGCATTTTTTCCATGCCAACGCTGTCCTTTCCATTGTATCATAGAGAAAAAATGGTATCTTTGTACTTGTGTAAAATAAAAACAACCTTAAAGAAACGTTTATGTCTGCTAAAGATCCTGTAGTGGATGTCATCACTGCATCAGGGTCAGTTGGAAATGAAGAACGAGACGAACTTGACGCCCGGAAAAATACATCAGGACTTACAATGATTATATTCGATGTATCTTCCATTACTTAAACACTCTATTTACACTTGAAATCAGGATGCTCATTAATTTCTGTTTGCAATGCTGAGAGTGTCATTTGTGGGCTAGTATCAGTATACGACCGCACTCCTTCCTTGTCTCTTTACTGAAAATGCAATTTCACTCTTCTTTTTTAGCAGTGCAGGCACATCAGGAACCTACAATTTATCCGCCAGTGAACTCCGCCAGGTAAGTGACCAAAGTCTGCAGTTGTTGAGGAGATCTAAGACAGGACATCGCTAAGCAACAATCTGACATGATGGATATATACATCATAAATCAGTGCCCACTCTGCCATAGCGAACAATTCACGGCAGCGAAATCTGTACGAAGGCATTTACTCCGCCACCATGGCATACAATGTGCACTATCGAGCAATGAACGACGAAAAAATACTGCTGAGATCACGTTTGTGCAAACACGTGGAAGGAACAGTATCGATCGCTTTGGCTGTTGCTGTTGTAGCCAACATTTTATTGAAGTATCCTCATTACGTGAGCATGTTGAGAACACGCATATTACCGTATCAACTGTAAGTTGCACATGTACCGTTATTATGCTTTTGAATAGTCAGACTTACTTCACGGCAATCGTGTCCACTTAGTTTGATAGTATAAACGGCAATTACTCCCTGAGGACTAGAAAATACAAAGTGACCGATGTGAACGAAAACAACATACCCATTGATGAAGATTTTAAGGTGACGAAAAAGAAACGTGGCAAAGGACAATTTTTTTTATTTAATTACTAGTGGAATGTCGGCCACGTCAAGGTTTCAGATACGTTGTATCAGTTCCGTGAGCAGACTATAAAAAAGAATAATAATTATCACCATTTGTCCGATATTGAACTGATGTATCCGAAAAAAAAAGGAAATGCAGAATACGTTAATTAATCCCACCATCTTTTAGGGCATTGGATCATATATTTATTTTTTCGAGAGAGCAGAAGGGAGCATGCATCAGATGTTTCGGTCTGGAAGAGTACAATCAGATAAAGAATGACATCGTTTATTTTCAATGTTCACCTACTGTCCTGGATAATACGTTTGTTACCAGCTGGTGCAATAAAATCGCAAAGGTATGTTACTCGTATCATTTTTGTGTTCTTCTTGACAATTTCGTTTATGTGTTGTGAAATTAGACAAATGCTTCATCATGGCACGAAATCAAGCGTGCAACAATTCCGATGTTAGCTGAAGCAGCAGTGTCGACAAACGATGACGACCTCCTTGCTGCCGAAATAATCCACAACTTGTAAGACATCGAACGAGGACAATGACTGGAAATGATCTCTTTTTCTAAAAAAAAAAAAAATTATGAAGATCCGGTCGCCTTTTGGATGGCTGCAGTGGTAAACGTATGTTAGAGGATAGCTTCATCCACAAGTACCTTGATGCTATCCTGGAAACAATTTTCGGCTCTGAGAAGCGACTCAAGCATGATTGGTATTACATGACAATACTTTTGCAATCGGGCTATTTATTGATCATATTATTTTGTTCTGTTTCTGATTAGGGCGAACGGATCGCTATTAGGAACCAAGCGAAAGCGGGAGGAATGTGAGAGTGATGATGAAGAAACCGATTACGAAGAGGAGAACGGCGGCGACGATGATTGTAGCAACAGTCAGAACATTCTGTATAAACCAGATTGGATGGTGTATACTAAACCATGGGAAACCAAGGCACCTTTGGGAGTCATGGAATTAAAGGTGGTCCATAAAAGGAACCCCAGCTACATGACAGATCTCGTCAAGATAGCGAAAGAAATGAAACTAGTTTTGAACGAGCTTGTATGTCAAGGTGTGGAGTGTCCGGTAGTATGTGGCATCTTGGTTGAAGGTAAACAAAAATAGTTTATGCAAATTTCAGATGGATACTGATGACTTTAATACAGAATCTGAGTGTCAAACTTTTGCTATGGACTTGAAATATGACGGTATATATCGGATGGCAGCTTTATCGAATTTCAGGTTGTGCCGCTGCATCCAAGAGCTTGCACTCTTCCCCACAATGTTTGAAAATATGATGCGTTTGAAGGTAAGATGAGACCGGCCAGAAAATACAACGCCAAACACAATAATCGTCATTTTACTGCTCCATTTCAACAGAACCTGGTTACGGAGACAGCTAAAGCAGTCGAACAATGCGACTTGAATAGGCAACTTGGAAAACAGCTGCACCGTCAGACACATTTGTGCTGGATGCGGCCCGTAACCGGAAATATTAAACGTGCTTAGATTATATGCCTTCACTACATCAATGATGAACTTAAACTGTCTTCTTTTGTCCCTTCGATATATATGTGTATAGTGCTATAGGTACCTTTTATTTCCTTCAATTTATATGTGTATGGTATCATAGGTAACCTTTAGACTTCCCAAACAACTGATACATTCGCTTCCATTAATTTCCACTGTGGATTTCGGTTTGTTTAGTGATAGCTTGACAGACAGGAAATCCTTTGAGACTCTTTCTTTATTTGGATGTAAAGTAAAGATGATCGTATATGTTTATGCGTCTGTCCTTATTACTGTTCTATTTATTCGGAGATTGTAATCTTGACCCTGGTCAGTAGATTTGTGTTCCTGAGATGGTCTTGACTTTAGATATAATGCCGATCTTTAGATGTAGATCTATGTCCTCATATGTGACCTATACGACATCCACGAGCATTATTTCTTGATCGTTCATTGTTTGCCGAACAAAGTCGGAGGCCATGATAACAAAGCAAACGTCATCGTACAGATTTTACCACCCTGAATGTCTAATTGTTACCGAATGAGCACTGACATATGTAGCATGTGGTCTCTTCATTTCAAGCTGTTGCTTGGGAAAGTCCTCCTCTTACGGCGGAGTAGGGGTCGGCAAAATATTCGTATATTCGTATTCGTTCGTCTAAAGAATGAATACGAATAAGTATTTTAGTTCGACGAATGAATACGAATATGAAATTCATATTCGAATAGTTATTCAAATATTCGTAGCTTCATTCGAATAACAACGAATATTTGAAAGTTAGTCCGGAGGACTAACCGAACCTGAACCCATTGAGGTCCCCACCCTCCCTCCCTTTGGTCCTCCTCGCTTGATGATCACAGAGCAGTAGATGTTTAGAGATATAGCTTATAGAGAAAAAATTTTCTTAGAAAATTTTATTGGATCTGTTTCACACTTCGCTAAATAAAAGGCTGAGAGATGATCACAGCACTCAATGGGTTCAGGTTCGGAGTCCGATGGACTCACTCAATTGTCCAAGATTTGTCGCTGGACAATCTATACTCATTCGTCTTAATCGTCTGTCATTGGAATTGCAGATGAACACATTTCACTCTTTCCTTTTTTATTTAAAAATATATATTTTTTTTAGTAGTTAGAAACTTAAAACCGGAAAGTTAAAGTAGAAGACAAGTTTGCACAGCATTGCATAAGAATGTAACAGTAATGTATTACTAGAAGTTTGCGTTTGTAATTGCCGGTCTTATAATTATTAATTGCGCAAAGTAGACAATTGACAATCACCGAATCTTTTTGGCGTAGCGCGTTTCATTAATACAATGTACTAGAAATTACCATTAGTCAAGTGTAACTGAGTCAAAGGTTCCAATGCATAAAAAGTGTCAGATTCGGGGCAGTCATGTCAAAATCTGATGATTGAAGTCCAAAGAAAAAGAAAGGCATACTCAATTAACTTAGAATCAGTAGTATTTATGAGTGCAGACAACGTATGCATAATTGAATTACTCGCAGCACAGAGAAGATGACAGTAAAAAGATGGCAGTAGAAAAGACAAGATGGCGAAAATGGAAACCGGTCAAAAAAAAGAAATGAAGAAAAAAAGGAAAGGACAAAAGCAAGACGCGCTGCATCACCAAAAATTCTTTTATTCAGGCATACCGTTTGTAATTGCATTGTAAGCTCACTTCAATAAACTCCATCTATTCGTATTAATATGCTGCTGAAGCCATATATACAGACATCTTTGCAATCGCAAAAAAAGAAATTATTGTTGTTTGAATCGAGATGAATCAGTTAACTGTCGCGGCAAGTCTGATTCAAATAAAGTCATAATCTCTTTGACTTGATTCACTTAACTGCAGTCATGTTCAGACGCGTCAAATTGCGAGATCTTCATAAGGTGCAAAAAAGAAACTTAATGTGATATAAGATAAAGCCGGCAAGAAGGACGTGATGACATAAAACGGTTCAAAAAATTCGCGCAAAAAAAAAAGAGGAGGGCCGCGTGCTATTATGAATGATTAAGATTATCTCTGGAATTGCTGAGACCATGTAGCTGATACAGCCAGATTATCAGCAACCATTTGAGATGTCCTGCTGTAATGTAACCGCCTTTAAAGGCGAATGCCAAGTATGGCGATATCATAGATGATAACAATGAGGCGGATCTTCAATTAACGGATCAAGTGTTACACGATCCGCTGTTACTGATGGCCATGGACAGATTTGGGTATTAAGCAAAGATGACTTGATACTCAGTTTGAAGACATGAGTCGTTTGATCAAAGATAGTTCATGTTTTTAGAAATAAAGCTGGATTATCATGACGGCAGATTAGGATTATCAGGACGTTAGATTGAGATAATCACAAAAGCGAATTCTCTCCAAGCAGTATAAATAAAGGATCGTAAAGCATGCCAAAATGTCTTATTCTTTACTCGAAACTATTACTATGTCCAACGTACCTGAATCTTCTACCTCTGCTTAAAAGCGTCGTGCCGAATTTGATGTACTTGAAGATGCTAGCGTAAGTAAACATTTTATATCGTAGAACACGCGTAAAACTTAATAATTAACGTCGTTAATGCATTAGAATGAGAGCATGGAATTTTCGGTTAGCTCTACGTTACCTGTGTCGCGGTCGTTGTCCTGTCCAATGCAACGGAGCTGGCACAGCAGAAGTTACAGAAATACTACTCCAAGACGGGAAAGGCGGTGTACGCAATGACGACGGCACTGGATCCCCGTGCCAAATTCCAGTGGTGGAAAGACCAGGGTTGGGAGGAACATTACATGGCAGAATCAGTACAACAAGTAACCGAGGCTTGGAACGCCGATTTTTGCCGCACGCGTCACACTCAGGCCACGCGTATTCCGGGCTTCAGTCTGTTCCAACACAGGCAGCGGCAGGACGAGTTGACAGAATACGTTGCCGAACCGATTGTAGACGAGACGATTAGCGTTCTTGAATACTGGGCCAACCGCAGTCGCTAGTGGCCCCAATTGGCGGAAATGGCTCGCAGGTATTTGGCGATTCCCGCCTCATCCGCACCTTCAGAACGTTGCTTTTCGCATGCGAAGTTTTTTGTGCCGTTTTCGCGTAACTGTTTGAAACCCGAAACAGTTAAGTATAGTGTGTTAGTAGATGCTTGGTCCAAACTTTTGGATATATAGAATAAAAGTGTTTACTGTCTCAATTGGACCTTTCTCTTGGATTATGTTTCTGAATTAGTTCCTTTTTTTTTTTTTACTGCTCCAATAGTTTAACGGATACTTAGTTAATTACAGCATTTGCAAACGACGTAACGTTCCTTTACTCAACCTCACGCTTAACTGACGCCTCATTAATTACAACATTAGTGAAGGACATACCTTTTTTCTTTTCTTCTCTTTTTACTTAATTGACATCGTGTTAATTACAACATTAACGAATGACATGCAAATAATAAAAATGGCACTACTCGAATAATCGAACGAATTCGAATATTCATTTCTATTTAACGAACGAATACGAATAGTCGTTCTTATTTGACGAATGAATACGAATATTTATTTCTATATGACGAACGAATACGAATATCTATATATTCGTTCGTATTCGTTCGTGCCGACCCCTAGGGCGGAGTTTGGGTTCCCTTAGAGCTTGCTGGTCCTCTTAGGGCGGAGTTTGGGTTCCCTTAGAGCTTGCTGGTCCTCTTAGGGCGGAGTTTGGGTTCCCTTAGAGCTCGCTGGTCCTCTTAGGGCGGAGTTTGGGTTCCCTTAGAGCTCGCTGGTCCTCTTAGGGCGGAGTTTGGGTCCCCTTATGATTTACATATTGTTGTATGGGTGTTGTGTCGTGACTGGAACTGATAAGTACAGTGAGACTGAAGGGTGTCGTTTATTTCGGTAGAAAAGTAGACCAGGAACTAATTACTAGCTATGGCTGTATTTATATGATCGGAGATCATGTCTATTATATTGACACAGCGATAGATTATATCTCAGACACGACAATGGGTAAGTTAATTGGGACAGTAGACAGATAGAATCCTTTGAGACTGTTGGATGTGGCGGATGTCCAGAAGTTTTGTAGATATGAGATTGTTTTCCGAATCAAAAGATGACGAATAAATATACAACGTTTGAGCGGCCGCCGATGTTCGAAGAAATATGATCGATTGAAATGATCGCCGCTGTACAATAGCATAAACGCTTCTAAAGAGGACGCACTCATTTTATTTAGAAGGGGTCGTTTGAAAGAGATGACGTGTGATGTGCGAACACGCAGCATTTACTAAACTTTCGGATATTCCGATGAGACACAACCATCCTCCTGTCTTTATTTCAGTTAGATTGTCTGCCTATTTATATGATTCAGTCTTTTAGCGGAAATAAGAATTAGTGAACGTTCTTCTCGGTATTAGGTGTGGATTATAGAATGGATCAATTACTGTGATGACACAGTGCTACCTTGTTGTACTGAACTCGGTGATAAGTCTAAGTTATAGATGATAAGGTTCAGTTGGTGTTCCAGTGGAGAAGTTCACTGTATATGGAAACACGATTAATCCCCGATCTTTCCTGTTATGGAACACAATTCTATAGGATGGGCATTACGACGGTCAACATATACCACACATATAATTTTTGGTTCCCTTAACAAACCTTTCTTTTTGATCACCTTTACACCATTGTAGCATGCTATTTTTTACTCTCAGTAAAGCACTCTAGCTGCTATCATTAGGCTCTCAAAATCCCATACAAATTGACATCCACTCTGACAACGGCACATGACCTCTGGTATCACCCCCAACAAGACCCCCAAACCTTATCCAAAGGCACATCTACTCAAAACCGCATACAATCGAAACTGCATACGATCCAAAGTGTCATATCCGACATAGTTACATTACTATACAGTGATTAAAACAATATGTCTGAACATGACAAAAGGTACTGAGGATGATCACTTTATTAGAACGCGATTCTAGACATGTCTTATTCCCATCTATCTGTTGCTGAGATACCAGCGGACACAGAATACATAATTAATCAGGATAAACATAATGATCTCGATCTAGTAAGGAATCATCTAAAGATATCTCTAAACTCCTCTATCCCGCTATTACCCGCAAGCACTATGAATTATTTAAACAGTACAAAGATCATTTTAATAAAACAATCCTTTTTTTGAGTCTCGCTTACTTTCGCGTCCCTATACTTGAATTTGGATACAACACAAAGTACATACGATCCGAAGTACATACGATCCAAGATGCATATGCATACGATCCAAAGTGCATATGATTGAACCAATTACCTGCCATCACTATCTATCAGAGCCATGATAGACTAGATATTCATCCACTTAACAAAGTTATTTTCTATCGACTTATTTTGTATAAATTCCCTTTCAATTCAATGAATAGAACATTAGGTTACAAAAGCATATTCTTCTCTTGGTTATCTCAAGCCATCTCAAAAGGTCTTTTCCAAAGGTCTTTTCCAAAGGCTTTTCTTATATTTCTCAAACCGCCTTTTATTGCTTGCATCCGTTGGTTATTCTCAAGAAACCACCGTTAATCCGAATCCATTGATTCCTTTTCTTTTCTTTTCTTTTCTTTTTATTTTATTCTCTGTCTGACAAGCGACGACAATTCCGCTGTCCTCTTTTTATCTTTGACGAAACTCTTTGCCGATTCAAGGTGACCATATCAGCGATCTTACTAACGATCATATTTTATTTTATCCAGATCTCCTTGGATATTGTCAATACCGACAACAGTTACTCTATTCAACCTTTTCTTTTTCTTTCTTCAAGCTTTACCGCTTAACCAAGTCTTGGTGTTTGACTTAAATCTACACCTGGTGCTCACTCAACTCTGAACTTTTCTATCAACGAACATTATTCAACCGATACCTTTACCAACAATCACCGTCATCCAGCTTACGCTACGACAACACTTGGAACAACACTACTCATATACAGCAACTGAAAAATACAGCGTAACACCGTGTTGCTTAACGGGTTGATAGATCAATGAGCAGACCTGCAATTGGGCTGCGAAATTACATATCGTTAAGATCCGTAGCCAGATGATGCCCTTTTGACTCGTTTATGACCACTTAATCTCATCCATTTTGTGCTAATGAGGATCGTCTAATAATTGTCAATTAGCGTAGATAAAAATGATTGCACTGATTTAAGTAATGATGGAGTAGATCGAATATAAAGTTGATGTAATGCTTTGTGCTGAATTGACAACAACATTGCAGTCGTTCGAGCTGATGAATCAGCTATTTACGTGTCTTTTACAAGCCAGACAGATAAACACCACAACAAAGAACAAATTGAAGTGCTTTTCTGTGTTCTTATTTTACAAACTACTAAGTTGACTCACTTGAGATAGTTATGTTCCATAAGTTAGTACTGAATAAACCTAAAAGAAATGATGATTTGGTTTCTCACTGTACAATTTGATTTCTCCAAAGGAGGTTCATACATCGCAAAAAAGGTGCGCTTTATAAATTTGCAAGTGTGAATTTTGCTCTCTGAGAGGTATTTCCAGTCTCTCAAATATCCCAATTTGCATAGTGTGTGTAGCATTTAGGGACTATGATCAATAAAAACAGTATACACCGAGAACAACGAAAGTACGGCGAGTGTGATAAATGGATAGATAAAAATAAGGACAATCAGACAAGTAAATCCTTTGACACTCTTTTTAATCGTAAAGTTCAATGAAAAAGAGATGTCCTTCTAGTACATCATTTTCTATCCTATTTATACTCAAGAAATTAGAGTGGAGCTCGTAGAAAGGTCATGGTTGGGTAAAACATGCCCTTTCGGGTGTCTTGATATTCGTATGTTGTTCGTCGTATTCTTGTTCTTTCCTATTGTGATATTGGATCAAGCGAAGGTTTACGTACCTGATCTTTAATTTCGCTTCAGATCAGGATCATTATTTATAGGTGACTCTCTGAGGTTATTTTATTGCGGTCATTACCCATATACACCAATATGAGTCGTCCTATACAACAGTGAGACTCCTGTTTATTTCGGCGTTGTCGTCTACATCGTCCACGTTGACCTAACTGAAGAATCAAGAGGATGAATGAGAAAAAACAAGAGACAAGAGAAGTCAGCGAGACTTGGATTGAATCTTTATTGAATAAAAAGTGTTCCTCTTTTTATAACAAAATCATCCATGGACACAGATAGATTGGGCTATATTCCATGATTGCACAGATGCCCATATATCCATGATATAGCCGATATCTATATTGGATCTTTCTTAATGCAGTATTTACAGAGGACAGATCGAGAGCGGATCGTAGAAAACTCGGTGAAAGGCATTGTATAAAGAAATCCGGGATAAGTACTAATATGGAAGCAATTGAAAGTCTACAGTCTGTGTTCAAGGTAATTTCGGAGTAGAAATAGGATCTCTTTATGGTAATGTATCAATCATTGGCTAGCAATGTATCTGACTGTGAATGGAGGATGTTGGAATACAACACTAACCATATCTAATATTGACATCGCTGTCATCCGTATCATTGATGTATGCGTCTATATCGTCGTCATCATCATCTTCTCTTCTTTACTGATGTATGCGATGGAAGGCCCGTTATCCTGTCTTCATTGGTTTGATGTCGCAAGAACTTTAGGTACATGATGCTTGTCTCAATAGTGTAATAATATGCACCGTTGCAACGTGGGATAGTACCCAAGTATATGCTGATTATTACTTACACTTATTGGTTATAGCTAGAAGTACGTAAAATAGGCGGTAATAAGAGGTAAACGTCAACACAAGTGATTTACGCGGAAAACGTTCGACTGGACATTATCGTAGTGTCCACCTGTATATATTATAGAGCGGAGATTATTCGTATGAAGTACAGTGAGGGTATTTTTTTGGTCTAAGCCCTGACTCAGACCTGAAACTCGCTGAAATTCAAGCGGAGTGAGACTTGGAGGCAAATACCCTCTGGAAGAAAAATTTTAATTTCCGCTGCTGTGCGCGTTGAATCTTATGCATAGATCGGCAATTTGGGAGTTATCGATTTCGCTCTGAATCTATATAAAAAGCACGTAAAACAACCTTATATCATAAGATAATATAGTTTAGACTAGTATCTTTTGGAAAATAGAGTAATTATACGACTTCTGTATTAATAGTTACCAAATTTCATAACTGAAAGGCTCTCTACGGCATTTCTTGTTGTAAGGCATTCGCTTTTATTACTGAATGAGATGTACAGATACACCGCTTTACGGGCTAACAGAATACTTTATTGTTTTTCTAAGCTTATCAATGGATATGCCCACTGTACTCGTCTTTGCTCCAATCTCCTGGCTGCTTCTTCGCAAGAAGTGCGCTCCCTCCTGGCTGTTTCTTCAATAACCTTGTAGAGCTTATTTCTTCTGCTGAAAAAGCGAGATAATCTTCGATCCTTTTTCCAAGAAGTTCCATATCTTGTTCCTGGACTCTACGGAAGGATTCCAGACAAGCAAACAATGTTCCCTCTTTCCAGATATATGCGGAATCAGTGTTGGAGGCAGATCAGAGACACTGTGGACTGGCCGATGGCAGAACCACAGACATTAAAGGCGTTGTGGTCTGCATTCTACCTTAAACCCGCGTCACCCACAGTATAGAGATCCACAAAGCTCTAGTTCATGCTCTGAAGTTCAGATGTATTGAAGCACTGCATTGCAGCAGTACAAAGGAAAGAGACTCCAATCCACACTTACTGGGTCCTTTACCTTTAAAGAAAATACGTCATTTTTATTCATCCGTGAAGGGCCTGTTGCTCAAACTTTCTCGTACAGTTAGGGTAAAGCTACTTTTGATTTCTAAAGTTAAGTTATGCTGCGATCATAGGACAATCGATAGGCAGATAGGGACAGAAATACATCGACTTCTGGATAGCTCTTTATCCGACTCTTCGTCCCGAGTCGTATTCGCAAATGCCATAAGATGATTCAGTTATTTTGATCCATCGAATACCACAAACACAATGGCTACCTAGTGGCATTGTGCAATGTACATGTTTTATTTTGCTTTGTAATCTATCTATAGATGTCATTTCCATCCTTTTGTTCGATCTGAGTCACCCTTGCGGATCGTGGTCCCTTTATTCCTTTACTGATCCGAAGCTATGATAATTATCTCTTGGCCCTCTGTTGATGGTTTTACCTCAGAAGCATATATAAAAAATATCAGCAAATGCATCGTTTATTGTGGTATATTGTTCAAGGTTTACAGACCGCTGCCTGATTGAACGTTGAACAGGTAAAAGGATCAAAGATGATGTCAAGACCCACAGGACCGTTAAAATTTTGAAAGAAAGAAAAAAGACCGTCTACTGACAACTTTTTCTTCTCCTTACCTCACATACGCGTATTGAATTTTACAGAGTGAGAATTTGTCGAGCGATATATGCAGAAACTTAATAACAAGTTATATTCTGTCTATTAAGCATGACCGTACCGCCACCCCAGTTACGCTTGAAGCGCAAAAGGAAAAGGGCGGCTGAATCAGGGATATCAGTAGACCAAGCACTTGAGGCCTTGTACAGTGTCTTCCACGACCAACTGAAAGCGATAGTCCTAAAAAGCCTTGAAGATAAACCCAAGAAAAAGTCTACAAAAAAAAGCACGTCAGCAGTCAGAAGAAAAGAAACAAGAAAAACAGAGAAAAAAATTGCAAGAACTACGAGAAAGTCTGGAGAAGGCAGATCGCGTTTCAAGGTCGTCGCTCGAACAAGCTGATGATAAGCTTAATGCAGAACAAGGAACTACCCGGAGGACCCTCGCTTCGGAATACCCTGGGTCAGGGCAGATTGGGGCTCTTTGGCAAAAATATGCCATCGCAAATTTTGATGACGCTGCCAAAAAAGCACAGAAAGAAATTGACGAACAAGTGCAGGCGAAAGAACAAGGCTGCAGCATGGATACTACTGAAAACAATGAAAGCGAGGACGAAGAGGACACGATCCGGGCATGCTCGGTTCGATTATCTGGAATCTTACGAGGTGATCTGGATGATGAAGTGAAGCAAGTGTTTCTTCGATACCATAACTGCCACATCCGAACAAGTTACGGACTACGCTGCTGAACTTGGGGCTGCAGTACATGCAACCATGTTAAACTACGCTGCCAGTACCGTCGTATTGGATCCGCATTCAAAGCAAGCTCGTTATCAGCAGGACAACCCAGAGATGTTTAACATTTTGGAAGTTATTCCCAAAGAATCAGTCCGCAATCCAGAAGCTCTGAACTCGAATTTGACGGTACCAGTGGTGCCACTGCCTGAAAATGTGTCGAGATATCTGAGGGCTTTGCCACAGAAGAGCAAAGATGAACTCAGCAACCTCTTCAGCGAAGCCCATTTGCAATTTATCCATTCGAGCTGTTTCGGGAGACAGACTTATAAGGCTAGTGAAAACGTTTCTGGTCTGCGCTGCAACACCCAATGTTGAAAGATTTGCCAAAACCACCTACCGGCTTAAGCACCACAATGCACTTTCAGCTGAAGCAATACGCCACCAATCTACAAAACATGTGGGCAAGCGGTTTGTTTTATAAATCGATCAATCACCTACTCCGTATACTTCTTAAACTAAACCTTGCCCCTGAAAGAGAGCGAAAAATCCGTCAGATTGCCGAGAAAAAAGCAAAAGAGAAAGAAAAGCAACGGGAGGAGAGTATCAAACCAATGAAGAGAAAAAAGGAATGGCATCGGCGTCAGATCAAAGGACGAATAAAACAAGAACGCAAGAATTTAAGACGCTGAAGAAACAGCTGGAGGTGGAAACGGATCAAAATCAAAGGGTTAAACTGTTGCGACGTGAGAAATCGTGCACAGATGCGATTACAAGATTGCAATCACGCACGAGAGAGGAATACATGCCCAAGAAAGGTGAAAATCCACAGTCTCGGAAGGATGAAGGGGTGAGCGCAATATCCGATGTCATTGACATATTAACAGATCAAACGTCATGTAGCCTGAAGGTGAAGTAACTGAGTTGGATATCCCTGTGTATATAGGTGGAATAGACGATGAAGGAGTATATGAGGCGATTGAGATGGCAATCGAAGAGATGCAAGAGGAATCAGAAGACATTCAGGCGAATGACGCAAAGAAAGAGCCCAGCAGAAGGAGGTTGATACGAATTCAAGCTATTGCAAAGAAACTGTTGCTATCAGCAGATATTGAAGGAAAAGTGAATGACGCTGATGTCTCGGGGTTGTGGAACGATGATGATAACAAGATCCAGAAGTTCGAGATAGATACCGTCGTTCAGATTACGAATGCGCTAAGACCATATATACCGAAAGGACGATCAAGTGCTGCGATTGCCTTGCGTGTTCGGTTTGTTTTGTTATCGAATACTGTTCTCCATGCTACTGGATACAGTAAATTCACTGCTAACATCTGCCCAGCGATCAGCCCTGCCTCAATCCATGCATTGCCTCTCGATGCGGCGTCCATATATGAACTCTTTGGTTCGACTTCTGCAAAATTCGACTTATACACAGAAGATGGAAGCGCGATTGCAAATATTAGGCAAGCTCGAACGAACAAAGCCGCCGTAATCGGCTCCTTCTTTGATCAAGACAAAATCACTCGTATTTGCAGTGCTCGCGGTTTGGAACCACGGTGGCGAGTAACTGTTACATCCCCAACAAATGGCGATGATTGATGGGAACATTCAAAAAGGAAGGAACATAACTGTATCTCATTATGAACAAAGAAGGAAGAACGCAAAATGGAAGAATACGGACGAGGGGAACAGTTTCTTTGAGAATGAATCAGACCGAGATATTCCAACCGTTACATTCGTGGAAGATGCAAAATGTAAGGTCAAAGTTCTGGAGTCGGCAGAAAGGCAATCAAAAAAGGCGTTACAGCAGGCAGAAAATGTTGTCCAAAATCGGACAGAAGAGCATCAACGGAGAAAAGATGCTATCCAAAGGAAAATCCGGGACAAACGTAAGCGCCACAAAATAAATATCAGCGATGCAAGGGCGAAGGAAAAGCAAAGCGAGAGCTACAAAGATTTGAAGACGTTGAAATTGAAGCGCGCAGAGAAATAACATAATTTAAGCAAGATACGGTCGGAATTGGCAGATCAGCGAATGCGGTGATATGTATGTCAGAAGGTAACTAAAGGATATCGCATGCACCAGTCAATCAACCGAATTAAATCAAACTATAACAACTGGATGGTCTCAAGAAGAAGCAAAAGGGAAAGGAAAAGGAGTCAGAGGGAGACAATGAAGAGGAGGAGATAAAGATGTGTAAGGTTACAGGTTGGAATCGCCCAGGTTGCGAAGCCAGTACGTAGTTCCTTGACATCACAGAGCTGGATCGGCAAGTCAGCCAGGATCACAAGAAAGCTATTACCTTTGGCGGGACGGATTATGGGTTGAGGGTTCTGGCGACAACTGTCCTTCTTACAATGGAACGCGCTCGCTTACACTTCAACTTACACAATCGCCAATTGGACGATACCCAGATACCAATATCCATTCCTGAAGAAATGTCCAGACTCCCAAAACCAATGCGGATCACGGCGGGATATCTGGAAGAAAAAACCCTTTCCAGGAAGTTTCGCAAAAAAAGAGAAAGGAGGAAGAGGGTATAATAATGCAGTCAGTGAATTCAGGGTCTCACTTCATATTAGAACGATTCAGAAGTTAAGACCGCAGAAAAAAAATTGCAAGAAAGTTCGTCGGCTTTAGCAATCACTGTAGAACAGGTTTTAGAGTCGCAAGAGGTGCTATCCTTGTTTTTGTCCTCTACTCTGACCATTCAATCCATAATAGGTGAAAAGGAACTGCCGAAAACAATTGCGATCGTTTTACCACTCAAACCATGCTCACCATGAGAAACGCACCCAGGCGCTGTTTACCAGTCGCGTTTATGATCAAATTGCTGCGCAGGAACGGAGGTTTGTCAAGACAGCTGCCAAGACCGAGAATGATGGTGCACAAAACATCGTGCCTATCATGGCCATAGGAACTCAGGGCACCGGTGTCGGTTCTCGACTGAAGGGTCATATTAGACGTGGAGGGGCATGGTTGCGTAGATGACATCGACTTTATGTGCCAGTGTCAATGACGAACGAGCACCGGAGTTCTCAGTTATGTGTCTACTGTTTTGGAAAAGTGGAGAGGGCCAAAGCTCGGCGAAGAAAGAAGGGAGAGTGGAAGACAGTGAGGGTAAACGCTGCCTCTCAGTGTGTCAATCCGAGTTGCACAGCGTACCGATCAGGCCATGCTACGCAAAATAGAGACGTTCAAGCAGCTCTTGCAATAGGTCTGGCATGCGCAAGTAATGTCCTGTCTGTAAATAGAAGGACGTTAGGACCTTTCGACCCCAGCAATTCCTCGGCTGGAAGACCATTCATTCCTGGCGCCACCAATTATCGGTAAATTACCGCCAACTGTATGACATGTACACACTAATATTACGCCCATATTTTGAAGGTGCGCGACCTCTCCACGGAAGCTCTGCGAAGAGTAAGTACTGCCTCTGCCTTTGCGATAATAACCCTTTTATCAAATGAAGATTGAGTGGATCGGGACCTGTCGCCATGACAGGAGTTATCGTGAATTCTGGATCAGGTGAAGAAAATCAAACACAGTATTACAGTTTTCTGACTTTTTTTTTTGAGACACAGATGAGATCTAGGGTTCAGATACAGGATCGTCATTGTATCCTCGTCATTGTATCCACTTAAAGTGTGGAGACACGAGTAGCAATACGGCTACAAATAGCATTAACAGAATTTATACGTATTTATTGTGTGTCGCCATAATCGAAGATATTTTCATGGTCGTATGAGATGGTCTGTCCTGCATCTGTCTAGTGCATTGTATACATCAATGCGCGCCGTTTATTCATCAAACCGTTCGCATTGTTTCTAGAGTGTTGTTGCTCACAAAGAAATATGCAACAGTTACGAATATTCATCCACCAGAGACCAGAATTACTAACCTACGATGCTGGAAAGAGTCTTCTTTGGAAATGCTATAGATTCCTTGAAGGAGCCTACGAAAGACCGGATTTTGAGGAAGTTGCAATTCTTCGTTATAGGCGCTTATAGAACATTGAACGCGCTACTGCGCTAATATCTACAAAAAGAAAGAACCGAAAAGGCAGCTCGATAATTTGAAGGAATGACATTTAGTGATCCCCAAACAACATATTTGAAACCAACAAGAATAATGATCAGATCGCTTGGAAGCCATAACTTACACAACTGCGCACCCACCGAAGCTACCATAACCTGTATTGATTTCCGAGCTGGGAGATTTGGCATGTCTCCAATCTCTGGTATGGCTCCTAAGAAAAAAGATGGAGGTTTGCTACGAGATAGGGCGGGCTTCCAGATCCCCGGACTCCGTCCCAGCAACGTTTTTGAGTGTCAAAGCAGCGCGAAACGCTCTAGCATGATGTGACTGGTCTCTTCAACAGTTGTCCGCTTTTGTTATCACAAACCTAACCTTTACCTGCGACCTTCGCTTTGATTCAAGTATTTCATCGCACAGGTTGCGAATGTCTTTTCCATGTCCGAATCCAGGCCAGAATTCAGTCCGAGGCAGGTGAGATGGTGTTGACGAGGATGGGACAGTCGGTCCACTGGAGATTAAATAGCTGTACTTTGACAGCGACGAATACGACATTTACGGTCGATTGTTGCTCGGAATATTGTATGGTGGGGGGATACACAGTTAGACAGCAACCAGCCTTTACTTGAACTGCCTGGTGATAATGTGTTCATTGCTGGCAGCAGTCAAGCATCCAGCTTAAGTAGTAGTGCCGTTACTTCTCGAGCATCATCTCCCTCTCCGTCTCCTATGCCCAGCATTTTGCGGGATACTCTCAATCACCAATACCAGCAATCCCAATTACATGTTCGTACAGCATTCCATCGACGAACAGGTTCTTCACCGACAGATCTAGTCGACAGTAATAATACTAATAACAGCAACCCAAATGAGTTTGGACCGATACGATCCTCCGTCTCCGCCTCTGCACATGTTATGAAACGTTCAGAAAGCACATCGTCGATGCGATCCTGTGGTAGCGCTACAGTTGAAGATTCATCCATGACGAAAAGCGCATACAAATCCAAAAAACCGAAATCAGTTGTGTCCGAGCGGACGCTTCTAGATGCATTTCTCACACTCCATCTCGTTGGCGAAGAAGCAGCATTTTACAAAAGTGAAACGATTCCTAATACGGCCAATCCGACCTTCTGTGCACTAGACACGCCGCCTTGGATGGAAGGCGTACAGACGACTGTTGTGGCCCGGTTATGGGTGAGGCATTCGATCCCCGAGTCAGCAGCTTTGGCCAGTCAAACGATTGTATGCCGTGAACAAGCGGAAACATTTCAACTCCTAGTAGAATGGCAGGTCGAGCTGAACGCATTGACGTACCTGGGGAAAACAGTAAGTGCACTATGGTGCTACCGCGGAGTTTAATTTTACACAATACCATTTAGCTACGACATGTGCACGGTGCATTTCCAGAAAATACACTTCTGTTTGAAATGGATGATGGATTTTATACAGCTCCAGATGTTACGGTAAATTTTACTTTGTGAAATATCTCACGTATTAGGCACTGACGTAACGTTTAGTCTAAATTACTGAGTCAAAGCAAGCGTACCAGTTTAACGACGGATACTGATACCGACACGGCTAGTATTAATACCGAGAGTTCACAAACAAAGGTAAGATGATTCTTTTTTAGTACATGGTGTAACTTAGCAGATATCTTAGAGCAAACGATCCTATACATACAATCACATTGCTAAGTATGTTAATGGGTTGTTTGAAAGGACATGCATGTTCATGTACTATTATATAGATTAAACACCCTAAAAGATTGCATCTTTGATACCCAAAAGGAGACGGAGGAAATCAGGCAAAAAATCAGTGGCATATTGGACGAGGAAGAGGACCGGCGTCGTTTGGTGAGTTGACTCCATCCTACGAACGCTTGTCTGCGCGATATTCTATTAGAATGCGAATGACTGATAACGGTTTACTGAGGTCAACGATGGACCTCACTTTTCTTTCTTTTTTATATTATTCATGACAGATACGTGAACGCAATCAACGGAAAAAAAACTTGGAAGAACTCGCGACGCGGCTTAAAGGCGCAAAAAAAAGACTAAGTCAAGGTAATCTTAGAATTGCACGGTGGAGCACTTATAAAATCTACCTGTATAGAATCGGAGCGGATACAGAGTTTACGGAATGCGATAGCTGCACGGCGTGCTGAGATGGATCGTTCCGAAGAACGGTTTGAATCCGGTTCGGGATATCTAGAAGAAAATGAAAGACTGTTGGAAAAAAATACACAGATGCATCAGCAATTATTCCAGCAATTGGATAAGCGCAAAAAGGAGCTAATAGCTGATCTTTTCTCGATCTATCCTATCGAGCAGGTAAGAAATCCTTTCGTGCAGAGTAGCCTATTCTTTGGTTGATCGTGTAAAAAAGAAGTCGTATGACGATTTACACCAGTTTTGTATACGCGGCATTTATTTGCCAAACTCGGTCTACACAGGGTGCGATGATGAAGACATCGCCACAGCACTAGGATTTACAGCTCATTTGGTATCCATCTTATCGTTCTACCTTGGTATCCCATCACGTTACCCAATCACTCCGATGGGATCCCGGGCCACGATAAGGGATCCTGTGTCATTTATTGATGGTGAACGAGAGTAAGTTTATAAAGGCGGATTAAAGCATTTGACTGACAGCTGCGATAGTTTCCCTTTGTACGCCAAAGGTATCGACCGGTACCGGTTTGAGTTTGGTGTTTTTTTGCTGAATAAGAACATCGAGCAGGTGAATAATAGGGCACTATAACTCGTGACGAAAATTATCTGATGCAAAATGATTAGTTGATGAATGCCTATGGACTCATTGTCATTGATTTACGCCATACATTACCTAACATCCATTATTTCATTCAAGCAGTCCTTACTACATCTGTTTCTTCTGGTCCGACTTCTATCTCTGTTCTTTCTATCTCGTCTTTTGCCAACGCTGACCCAAGACCTATGAAAAGGATCTCATCGCAAACATCGAATGAACGCTGTGACGACGAGCGTCACTTAACGCTTCAACCTACGATACATATCCCTCGGGCGCCGCCCTCCCCTTCCATATCGACGCCTACCATGATAACTCATTCCCCAAAAGCTGGGGCATCACCAACCATTATTCTTAGTACACCGCAAGCTGTGGCAGCACCGCCCATACTAGATATCGTTACTACATCTAGTGGCTGTTACAAGTCAAATCGTCATCGCTCTAGCGAAAAGAACCCGGAGAAAGGTGACACACCTTGATAGAGCATGTGTTATATAAACGAAACGGTAATGATAATTCCTTATAACCATTCGATCAGCATAAGCGTAGTATCTAGTGTTGTATGTTTGATTACAGTTGGGGTACCAGTGCGATAAACCCAAGCAGCTATTTCCAATCTACGATGATTGTTACTTTTTCACACTGGAGAAGGATGGATATACAACCCGAAGGATTTATTTGATTTTGAAGAAACTGTTTGCGTTCAGTCAAATTTTATTTTACATTGATGTCAAGCGAAGGTTACCCTGAACACTGGGCTTTGTGCACCAAAGTTTGTATACAAAGATGTGTCCCACCGATTTATTGTAATACATTGCCCCAACCGGTACCTGTAAAATACCAGAAAGGATGCGTGGTTGCTTTGGCTCTGATGATTCTACACACCTGTATGTACTTTCGGCAGGATACGCACCCAAGGTTATCAACATCTTTGTGTCTGTCCGTTTTAGTCTACACGGACTTTGTCCCGCGCTGTTCTGGCTACAAATCGTTTCCTGTTAGATACAAATCAAACTGGCATCTACACAGAATAATTAACCTGTTATACGTTGCACATCAAAATCTGCCAGTGGTTGTGTCGCGTTAACCTTTTGTAGCGCGTTACTTTTGCAGATCGGTCACTCTAGCACCAGCAAAGTCTCTGCCGCTGCGCTCAGAGACATAGATGTAGACTTACGTACGTCACGAGGAGGAAATACGATCCAAACGCAAAGTAGGACGTTATCTAAGGACCAATCTATTTAGCAAACTGAATCATCCTTTGTGTTTCTCTATATACCTTTTTTTGTGACCATCGGCGTACCAAGTTTCGTTAAGTCATCCGATGTTCTGACGACCCAAGCTGATTATGCATACTTCGTTCAGTCTTTAGTACAAACTCGGCACTTATGAGTCGTTAAATTTATTTAGAACAGCTTAAGAACCAACCACTATGCTGGGAGTGAATGTTGCACGACAAAGCCTAAAATGATTGCATTTGTACAACCAAATACGGTTAGCTGCGGTAACAGATAAAACATGCAACATCCCGCATTTTTTGTCTTTCGCTTCTTCTTTCAATACTACAATGATAGATAGGCTACCCAGGGAAATCTTGGAAATTATTACCGAGCTCTTATCTCTGCATGATATATCTGTCTGCACACGTACCTGCCGTACGTTGAATGACATTCTCGCGCCGAGGCTCTACCGTCATGTCTACATCAAAAATAAGGGTCAGCTACGATCGTTTTTCGATGCGATGTTGCGAACAGAAAAAACAACTCCACTTGGCCACTACGTTTATACACTCGAGATGGACGAACACGTACCTTTTTCACACGATAAAATATATTCCCTCCCACGTCTCTGCCCTTTTCTTGCGAAGCTCAACTACAAAAAGTTTTGGCGTTCACCATTCAATGCCGTAGTAGCCGATTGTAAGCATCTTACGGAGACGCCACCGATATCTCTGGATCTACTTCCAGATGTCCCATCAGACTGTCTCAGTCGCTTATATGTATCCATTGCCATTTATCCCGGCTGGTTCGAGCGATTGAGCAGAAAGACAAGCATTCAGTCCTTGGATATACAATTCAGCTGGCGTAGTATTCCTTTATATGAACTGGATCTGATCCCAGACATACTGCCAAATCTAACGAAGCTTCGACTGGAGTATCTTAATGTCGACGAATCGATACCGGAAACTATTGTGCCTTGCAACAGTGTACGGAGTTTGATATTGTACTGCGCCTCAAACAAAGGCTCCTTACCTTTTTTGGCGCGGAAGTTTCCAAAGATCGAGGATCTGGATATCACTACGTACAACTACAGTATGATAACCGCAACGACAATTGCAGACTTTGTAGAAACTTTCAAACATCTCAAAAAATTAAAATTCAATGGAGGTCTTCTCGACAACATCGCAGCTCTTCGGAAAACACCCGGAAAGCTGCGCACAACAGGTTTGTCATACAGTGCATATTTATTTACATACCATTGACAGTTGCTTGTTAAAAGTTTTTAGCATTATGGAAATCTACTCCGGCGATTGCCCTACAATTTCACCGAATTCGGACATGAAGGACCTCAAATCTCTCTCCACGTTTACGTTTCTACACCATTTTAAGCTAACCTATTTTTCAGAAACGCTTGCACTGGATCAAATTTTGGATCACCTAAAGTGCTTAAAAACGCTGACTATTCATGCACTTGGCGTTGTGATTGACAAAAACGACCGAATAGAGAGCCAGCATGGTCTACAGATACTACGGCTCTCATCGTACGAGATACCTATAAAGGAAGACGTACTTCCTTACGTGTCTCGACGATGTCCCGAGCTGATTTACCTGCTCTACTCCCAGCTGATGCTTCGGTTTCACGGATTAACGAACCTGAATATGCCATACACACGCCTTAAACATCTCAATCTACAGCTAGCCGAGCCGAGTGGGTCTAAGGTTTTGCTCAAGGTCACGCAGACCGCCAAAACTGAACAAATTCTCAGAAGGAAGCAAAGATATTATGGAGCTGTTAACGAACACGACACAACTGGTTGGACGAGAGGTTACATGCGGGGTAGCTCTAAAGGCGCCGTTGTAATGCAAAGGTGGAAAGGCGATGTTCATGATGGCCCCGTTGTATCCTTCAACTGCAGATCCATGAATGGATTAACCTTTCAGTTGATGACAGTTTACGGAGATTGCTTTCCAGAATACGAGACCTTTTTGTAGACTTCAATTCGCTTCTAAATACATTTTCTTCATTTCATGGGATGGAGGCATGCACGATATCATAAAAGATGACGTTGTTATAGCCACCAAAATGCTATATCTCTTCGCCAGAGCAGACGCCAATGATGCACGTTATAATTGCGTGTGAAAACAAGACTTATCGGGCAAGGCAGCTGAATTGAGGCTGATAGGATTGCTGTGCGTTAGTACTGTACTGAGCAGTACTATAAAAAAAACTTTCTGCACGACTTGGAACAAAAGGGGACATTCCCCAATATCCCAACACCACGTCTCGTTATAAACATTTATTTGAAGACAACCGTTGTGCTTTTTTTTTTTTCGTTTTGATGGGCATAGACTTCTATTTAGAAAGGTGCATAGCCACCAGGAGGTGAGCGAATGACATTCCATTTGCCATCGTATTCGACCCATGCATCCCATTCCAATTCTTTGTACAGTTGAGCACGAACAGCCCACACCTTTTGGATATTCTTGACTGTGTCCGGTGCGTAATTTGCTTCGTTGAGATACTTCTGTACAGCCTTCAGGGCGTTACCCTGGTGGTTTGCGCTGCGCTCGCGCTTCACCTTAATTAACAGCCATTCAAGATCAGTGGCATCATCCGCCATCCACTGTTGCAAAGATTTGTACGTAGCTTCAAAGACGTCGCCTTTGGTCACCAGAGCTTTGTTCTTCAATGCACGAAGCACCTTCTGCTTGTTTCTATCATTCGCTTTACGGACTTCCTTGGCGTCATCCGATTCATCTTCTGGTTGTTGGCGGCCAAAGAATTCGAGCAACTGACGTTGATCAATCTGTTCAAGAATGCTGTCTGCCAACGACGCAATCTCCTTGGTCTTGTCCTCGGCCAACTTGCTCTCATCGAGAAGATACTCTGCGCTGCCTCCCGCGGCTGTCCAGATAGCATCGATCTTATATTCCAGTACTGCTATATCGTTAGCATAGGTCTTCTCCAGATCCGACAACAACGTCTGATAAGCGGTCGATTCTGGCTTGAACTTGCGCAGGTAGGAGATCTGAAGATCTCTGATGCCTTCTGTAAGCTTCAGCTGCAATTTCTCGTCATCTGATTTCTTATCGGAGGAATTTTCCTTCTTGGGTTCTGCTGGGGCTGGGGGAACGGTGTAAAGCACACCGTACTGGCCTCCATCCACCTTGGACTTGGTAAATGACAAGGAACCAACCAAGGCATCGCCTGTCTTTGCCTCCTTGGGCAGTTGCTGCTGATCAGCTGCAGCAACATAGATCACCTTGGCATCACTACGCTCAAAGCGGGCCTTGTTGTAGGCAGCCTTGTCGCGGTAGAGATCGCTGATCTGACTGTAGGTGTTAAAACTCACACTCTTGATATCAAAATCAAGCTCGCACACAGTGCTCTTCAGTTTCTCCAGCACATTTTCTTCTTCGGTTGTCAATTGCAGCTGAATCGTATATTCACCCTTGTTTTCCAGCTTGATGTTATGCGGGAAAACATCGAGGTAGTCGACAACCTTGCGATTAGCATCATACACTATAAATAAACCGTGCGTTTAGCCATTGTTTGTCCTAGCACGAGAATGGACTCACCAATGCCGAAGACTCCAGCAAGATAATGCTCGTATAGCTGGTTCATGACGGTTGGGAAGAGGGGTGTAGCTGTTGTCGAGGCATCCACCTTGAACGTATAGGTGAGGACGAGGGCGTACAACAAACGCGTGTTTGGAAGCAAGTTGCGGTCAGGGTGCATCGGCGAGATTGTCGCTTCAGTTGGTCGGAGATACTTGCGTAATTTGTCTGACAGACTTGGTTAACGGACCGCAGCAATACACACTTCTTCACGCTACTTACTGAAGGAAACGCTGATATCCACTTGATCCTGTTTACGGACTGGAGCAATTACGTCCAAGCGGGTTATTTGGGGCTCAAGTCGCACAACACCTTGACCATTGGCAAGATTGCCTGAGACCTGAACACCGTGGAACTCAATGGTGATATCCACCAAATGCTTGCCCAAAGCAGACCAAAACTGTGCGAGGCACACCTATAAATGCAAACATGCGTCAGGATGCATCAATGTTTAGTGGGATGCCTTACCTCCAAGTTCAGTCCTCCGTTCACAGCGAAACGCTTGGTGACTACTTCTTCTCCTGATTCGGGACTACCATATGTTCCAGAACCCAGCATAAAAGTATATGTCTGCTTGTTCTTCTGACTCTTCTTTGGGATTAACTGAAGAAGGTGAAGCATGAAACGACCGGGTCCCGTCTCGACTGGGACGCGAGATCGTAGTGTGAGTTCTGCATAGGTTGCGCCCTCCGGTACATGCACAAATCGTCGGTAAATGGAGCCAGGACCGAACTCGTTGTCCTTGAATTTGATCGATCCATTGAGAGCCGTAAGAGGCTTTACAACAGACACGGGCACGCGGAAAATAGCACCTCGTTCAGGAGAAGTGGTGTCGTATCCAAGCACTTCACCATAGTGGAACTCGCTTTCCGATAATGCAGTGGGATCTACTTTGACTTGGAAGGCATTGCCTAAACACGCATGTAAGCACTTCTTTGTTTTTATCCTAACAGCTCTTACCTCCAGAGTGAAGGTACAGGTAATCAGGAGCTTCTATCCATGATTCAGTTGTAACCAGTGCAATACGAGCTTCGTATTCAAATTTAGCACGGTTGTACACAGGATTTTCGATATCTTCCTCGCCCATGAAAGTAGGTTGGATCTTCACAGGAAGATACTGCACTTGACTCGTTTCATCTTTCTCGCGCAGGTAGATTCCACGCTTTTTGCCTCTCTTTGTCACATTCACCTACGACACAATTAATTCTGTGACACCATGCTGATACACTCGTTATCTTACTTCAAAAAGAATATCCAGATCCTTACGATCACTGTAGGTTTCCAAGTACTCCCATGCCTTATCGACCTGGATAAAGCCGACATTGAGGGGATCATTCACCGACTTGCTGCTTTGAGTGACAGCGGTCTTGAGACGGTATGGCGTATAGGGCAGCTCCTTGGCTTTCAAAGCAGATACCAAAAGTGCCACACAACCACAAGCATTTGGACTAGATAAATCAAATGAGTTCCCAAAGGCCGAGGCGATGCACCCTCTTACCTGGACATACTAGTGCCGTTCTTCAGATCAAGCTTGTTCAGGCCATAGACAGGCACACTAGTGATGGCACTCCCAGGAGCGTAGACGTCCACACCATGATAGCCGTCTGTGCACGGACCACGGGAAGACCAAGTGTAAGGTCGCTCCGTAACAGGTTCTAGCAAAGCATATTCGGCCTGCATCTGAGCATGCTTGACGTAGGCACCAACGGTGATGAAACTTGCATCCATGCCACCAGGAGCACCAATCGAGCTGTAGCAGGGACCATCGTTACCAGCGCTAGTGACGAAAATACATCCTGATTTGCCAATGGCTTCTTCCGCGAGCAATTTGATGAAGTGACCGTCCGTTGGATGGCTGCTTGATTCACCATAAGACATGTTCGCCAAGTCGACTTTATGCATGGCCAAATGAGCCGCTGCTCTTGTCAGACCAGGGCCTGTCTCCATTGAACCCAGACGGGTGTCGCCAATGCGAAGCGAAACGATTTGCGCGCCAGGCGCTACCTGAATTAGGGCGTATGAGTTACACACAGAGGTGCGTGTTGTCACGAAGGATGCATCCGCTGAGACTTACTCCATTGAGTGCCGGCTCATCGGGGAAGTTGGCGGCTGTAATACCAGCAACATGAGTACCATGACTTCCAGAAAGCGTGACAATGCTGTGTTTACCCGCTGGTAAGTATACAATTTCTTTGTTGCTGGCGCTCTTTTTCTTTTTTAAGGGGTTTACCTTAAAAGATCACCGTCTTGATAAATGTTAACTGAAAAGTTAAGAAGGTCAGCTTCCCCAAAAGTATGGAACTGTAATTCCTTTCTGTAGTCCGTTAAACATGGTTTGCCTGAATAGAATATAATCGCTAAATTAGGCACGCGTCTTGCTCCGCATATGGCAGAGGTTGCCATATTTGTAAAAGAAGCTTCTCTTACCGCGCAAATCGCCCGACTCATCCACATCAATGACAGCTCTCCAGTCTTTGCCGTCGAAGAAAAGAACACAGTCTAGAATGACACCTGGGTCTTTGTACGATTTCAAAAGGCCCTTAAGGCTTTCCACTCTCGCTTCCAAATCAGCTTTTTCAGCTGTCAATGCGTCATCCGAAGTCGTTGGGTGAGCCTTAACAAACTCTGCCAAGCGCGTTTGCGCTTCGCTAAGTAATTTAGCATGTTTCTTCTCAAACGCCTGACGACGTTCCTATCGTGATCATAAAAATTCAGCCATGAAGCCGCTGTGCTTGATGCTCGTCATTAATACTATCATTACTTACCGATTTCAATCGAGAAACCAGCCCGCTCGGAAACAATTCGTACGCGCGTTTAATGCCCACACGGTACTCATCCGACGGACAATTCCATGAGGGATCTAAGATCAAAGTACGGCCACTAAGACCTTGAATAACCTTGTTATCTCCTTGGACGGTTGGCTTGACCTTGGTTGTCGTAACCACGTCACCTATACGTAACCTCGGGTTCAACAAACCGATTCCTCTCTTAGAAACCAGCTTCTTACCTCCTCCAGTACAGTCAACCATGTCTAGCACCTTTGGTTTGCCATCCGTTGTGACCTTATCGTGTAACGCTTAAGTATATGTTGTTGCCATGTTACGGTTGCGACATTACCTGCATGCCAGCGGCTCCGGGATCGACACCTATAAGCCGAGAGTATTAGGCTTCACTGTCGTTCTTACCTTCAGAATGGACTTACCAGTGTCGAGAATCGCAATGACTGTGTTTCGGCCATCGTATTCAGGATATTTCTTTAGAAACGTCGCTACCTGTGTATCTTGTTTTGGCATAAGACCCTGTACAGGGTATTCTTGGATAGGCTTTGGACTAGAGCTCATCAAATAGGAGACAATGAGGAAAAAGAAAAAGAAAAGAAAAAGCGTAAAAAAGGATGTGGGATAGGACGCGTGTGCACTTTTTTAAGCAGGATTTACTTCGGACAGACAGAGTAAGTCAGTTTACGCTCCGACATGTGGTACGAGGTAAAGTGAAGTCACCGTCATACTGCTACTTTTCGACAAATTCTCGACTGAACTGAGGAACAAGAATTATTTGCTCTGACAAGCCATGGGTACTGTCTTGCAGATTTCCTTTTCGTAGATTACCCGGGCTCTGGATTCTGCGAAGACGGTTCTTCTGTAATGATAATAACCAAGGGAAAACTTATACATTTGTAGCACTCTGCAAATCTAGCAAGATATATAATGCTCCTTAATGTGCTTATGGTGATATGTCGCTACGAGCTTCCTTCCGTTCGCCATAGCATCCAGCTTTTCCATTTTGAGAACTCTTGCTTTTTGTCATGGTTGGATCAGCATAATGATTTGGTGGAAGTAGCACACAACACGTCCAAATGATTTAATCCGGTTTTCAAAATATAGTGTGTAGCGATCTGTGAGATGTATTTCTATAGTGATCCGACGTTTTATTAAACGAAGCAATAAACAAATACTTTGCCTTTGTTTCAACCTCATCTACGTTTAGGGGCTAAGTGTGGAGACGTCGGCCAGCAAGCATAGACTGTGGGAAACCTATCATTTAAGAACTTTCCCCAGGTGCTTCTTAGTATAGCCTGCGGATTCTTTTCTCCGTGTCGTGGTTTTAGCCTACAGCAGGTTTTTGGCTGGAAATGATGAAGCAAAACTTTACTGTATGTGTTGCTTGTATTGCTTGCTGCAGATTATCTGAAGATACAGTGCAAATGATAGAGCCTCTTTTGACGTATCACATTGGAGTAGAAGTGGCACTATCGACTGATGGATAAAGAGAGCGGATTTTCGCTGCGTTCCTCTCTAAGCGTTTTATAAACTCAACCACATTTCTTCAGGATAGCACGGGGTTATTATAACGATTTCCTTGGACTCTGCGCGCTTGCCATCGTGGTACTGGGGCAGATTCGACAGGAATTTTTTTTTTTTTGATATGGATGGATCACCAAGGCGTATCGACGAGAAAAGAAATTCTTTCTTTCACATAACAAGGTATCAAATAAGCGCTAATCAACTATTATACGGTGGCAGTATGTTACGCTTGAACAGAAATATAAAACAGTTTCGACAATGAAAGGTAAGCACATAAATAGACGGAGGCTGAAAGCCTACCACTTGCCTATTTAGATTGTCAGCTGTCTCTTGCAGAGAACTTTCTGTTTTGTGAATCGTCAAGATCAGCAACCTTTGGTGGTGGTGCGCGCTGTAAGAGAAAAGGTTATAGACAATGTGGCAAGAGTTCCTTCTGAGAGAGATCTTGGTTGACAGAAGTTCGAGGAATTCATTCATTTCTTTGCGATTCATTTCACCTTGTCGTTTGACGAAATATGTCGCGCTTAATGGCAAAAGAAACTAATCGCGCAGCCGTAAATCACTTTGGGTTGACGATACGCCCTTTATTTCTTAAGACTCCTGCCAAGACCAAAATTTCCTTGGATAAAATTTACCTGTTTCCATCATGCCATGGACAGTGCTCGTGCTTGCAGAAAAAGGAAACGCGGGTGGTATTACCAGAATGCATATAGTAGTTTCCAGAAAAACTGATGAACGTTTCGGCTATGTTCTTGAATAGAAATGTTTGTTTTCCTTATGGAACACATCGTACAACCGAGATCCGAAATACTACACACCACACTTACTTTTCAGCACACATATGAATGCTATGTGATTCAAAGTAGTGCAGGAAATCTCATACGAATTTTTAAATATATCATTGAATTCAACCATTATCGTCATTATTATTATTGTTAGTATTATTGTTTCATACCATAATTTCGGGCGATTAGAATGCATGGTGAACGAACAATAAGGGTAAACCCGATTCTTAAACGTCTGCTTACATGCTTTCATGTCCCATGTGCACATGATCACCGACCTGATCATCTATTGGAGCCGGTTTTACTTTTACCGTACGGCGATGTACCACGGACAACATGTTGATTTTAGATAGAACTGATGTCACCCTTGCAACGTGCCATCATGTTCACACGCCCCACCATGAGACTGCTGTCAATCTGTACGTCGGTCGAGTAGAATCATTTGATGGTTTAACCTCTTAAGGTAAATAAGCGTAGAGATCCTCCACTTTAAAATTCGGACTGATACAGATAACAATTGCATCTGGCATCTGTTACACAAAAGGTTGGACGTGAATAACTGCGAAATAGAAAGACGATTCATATCATTTATGCACAGTACCAAGTAGACTTGAAAGGTTTTCCGGAATGGAAATGCAAGTCTAATTTAAGAATCTCTTTGTAAGGAGGGTTTCTTCAGCTGGTAGCACAGAACGCCAAGTCATGAGAAACCGTGTACACAGCCTCTTGTATTTGAATTGCCTTGTTGACTTGTACTATCAGCGGAATAGGGACGATCACAAAATACAAGCAAGTTTTTATGTTTGTATGTGTATGTGTTTGCAGGTAACTATCTTCCGTTCTGGGAAAGATAAAGAAGAAGATGGAAGCAAATCCGAGGAGAAAACTTGTATGCAGACGCCTACATCTCTTTATTGAACGCCAAATGGTGATTGCTCTAAAAATGTGGACTTGTTTTTTTGTACTTCTTTCGTTTTCATTTCGGGCTATTTCTACTGCATGTTGTTGCTTTTCTCTATTCTGCTAACCCATGCATTTCTGGTCTGATTTTCTATTTTTCTGCTTTGCAATACTAAGCTCTGCAAGAGAAAAAAAAAAAGAAACAAAGTCGAAAATAAGCATTGATGTGTACACATTACACTTATGTTCGGCAGCATTCCAGAGGCTGGACCCGGGTTACATGACAATAATTAGGACAAGCGTCGTACAAGTTGATTTTGTGGGGTGTAACACAAACCCATAAGAGATGTATTTCTTTTTGCAGAAAATGGTAGAGAACATATATGACTTTTGAAGTACGGGAAAAGTGTAAACCTATTTCGAATAAATTGCGTCAAAGCGTAAACCGCTGCATAATTGCTTAACCCCACACAACTTTTATTTTCCGGTGGACTTTTATTTACGAAAAAAACACCTCGTTTGACTTGGGTTTTGTATTATGGATGGCTATTGATAGATCATAAGGGTGTACCCTCTTTTGTATACGATAGATGAGAAGCTGGTAAGGCCATCAGCTGTCAAAAATCTATGCAACCATGGGAGGACGTCGCCAATCACAGATTTTTCCGCTCAACTTAAGTTGCCTTCTTAGGCAAATATCCGGTTTGATACCCTTGATCAAAGCCCAAGGATGAGCAAGGTTGTGAATGTCGTTCTCGACTTGCACCAATCACGGGTTTTTCCGAGCTCGCCTCTGTATATAAATGTAAACCTTTTTGTTCGTTTCAGTCTCTCACACACATACATACACCGAATTTTTTGAAACCATGAATGGACCTTCACCTAATGTCGTCTCACAACTTTCGCTCCAAGGCAAAGTTGCTGTTGGTATGTGCCCGCCATGTTTTCAATGCTCATCTCAAACCCATGTACCACACAGTGACGGGCGGCGCAAGAGGGTTAGGTTATGAGATGATGCGAGCTTTAGCCGAAAGCGGTGCATCTGTTGCATGCATCGATCTTTTGTCTGAGACGGGAGCTGAAGCAGTGGCAACGATTGAGAAAGAGTTGAATGTTAAAGCAACCAGCTGGGGATGCGATGTGACCAACGATGAAGAAGTAGCTATGCTTTTCGATCAAATTGTACAACATCACGGTGGTCTCGACATTCTCGTCACTGCCGCAGGAATCAATCAGGTCTGTCCCGCGATAGACTATACAGCCAAAGATTTTCGCAAGATCTTTGAAGTGAATGTCAGTGGAACCTTCTTTTGTGCCCAGCAGGCGGCCAAGTAAGCTTCATTCCGTTTTGTTTTTATTTCCTTAACCTTTTCCCATAAGACACATGATACGTTTGGGCACCAATGGTTCGATTATTACCGTGGCATCAATGTCAGCACATATTACGAACAGACCTCAAACACATGCACCTTACAACGCTACAAAGGCAGCTGTTCTTCAACTTACCAAATCATTAAGTTGTGAATGGGCACCACACAATATCCGGGTGACAGCTATCTCTCCAGGTTACTTTGATACCGTGATGAACCAAAATGTTCTTGCCGAGCAAGGCGAAGAAGGCGTAAAGATGCGCCGATTATGGGAATCCCAAACGCCCATGGGCCGCATGGGAAAGCCGTATGAACTTAAAGGTGTAGTAACCTTTTTGGCATCAGATGCAGCGTCTTTTGTCACAGGGTCCGAAATCATTGTCGATGGTGGCTATACCGCATGGTAGTCGTCATGGTAATTATATCTTCTTCTCACGCGTAAAGAAAAACAAGGGAAGAAAAAAAACATTTGCATTTTTCCTCTACTTCTTGATTCACCCCCTCCCCCTTTCCCTAACATCATGTATTGTACGCTATGAATAATAAAGAAGAAAACAGAAAAAAAAGAAGAGGACATACGAAGAACTAGTTTCAATCTGGTCATGCACTTGTGCCGAGCGGGGTTTATACTCTGCACAGACTGAGTATGAAACCACACGGTTTCCGTCTCGTGTAAGACACCGTAAAACAGCAATCCTTTCTCATGGCGACTCGAACAAAAGAAGACGTAAGAACGCCGAGAATGAAACGGAAGTTTTTACTGAGAAGGAAAATAATTTGTTATTAGATTTTACTAGAGCCCTACCAGTACTTGCGATCCCATCCGGGCAAAGACATTCGTACCAAGCTTATCTCGGCATTCAATGACTGGCTTCATGTTCCTTCAGAAGCATTACAAGTTATCACGCGTGTGATTGAAATGTTGCATACTGCAAGTCTCATGCAAGTGTTTGACCGAAATTTCATGTTTCTGTTTTGACACTATTTTCTTACTCCTTAGGATTGACGATGTTCAGGATGACTCGGACCTAAGACGCGCTGTTCCTGTGGCGCATCACATTTATGGTATACCCCAGACCATCAACTGTGCCAATTATGTCTACTTTTTGGCCCTGCAGGAGATTCTGAAAATGAATCAGCCACACATGGTGACGATTTACACGGAGGAATTGATTCATCTTCATCGGGGCCAAGGCATTGAACTTTTCTGGAGAGATTCTTTGACTTGTCCTACAGAAGAAGAATATGTTGAGATGGTAAATAACAGTAGGTATATAACCATTGTAAAGCATAATATTAAGTACGTACGAAGAAACGAGTGGTTTATTGAGATTAGCTGTCCGATTAATGCAAGTAGCGGGAAACAGCGAAACGTAAGTTCGTTGGAAACCGACAAAAGCAGGAACTCATTTATACAAAAGAGATTATACACAACTGGTAAATATTATCGGGATTCACTTCCAAGTACGGGATGATTACATGAACTTACAATCCAACGCAGTGAGTTAAAACAAACAAACAAAAGAAACGGAACGCTGACTTATCCATTTAGTATTCTCAAAACAAAGGATTTTGCGAAGATTTGACGGAAGGCAAATTTTCATTTCCTATCATTCATGCCATTCGGTCCGATCCCAGCAACCGACAGTTACTTAATATCATAGCGCAAAAGCCAACATCAGTCGAAGTGAAAGAATATGCGCTTGATATTATCAAACGTACGGGTAGTTTTGAATATGTACGAGAGTTTCTGGAAAAGAAAGAACAAGAAGCACGCGTGGAGATACAACGGTTGGGTGGCAACGCGTTGTTAGAAAAAGTGCTGGATACCCTCCATGTCGAAGAATAAAAAAGTCCGATCATTACGTAAATGCTTCTTTGTTTTTCGAACTCATTTAAGAAGAACAAGGCCACTTTTTCAATGTATTTGAAGTCGCGTGATATTTATTCTCAGAAAAAAAATGATCGTGATTAAATGAATGAAAGAAAATCCATTGTAATCATGGCTATCTTCTCTCTTATTGGCTTAAAAACTTTAGGATGAACGGAAGATCTTGGATTGATCGTGTTTCAACTATAGCAGCGGGGCTAAGGTAATCGGCGCCGAAAAAAAAAAAGAAAATTCTTTTTTGACAGGTGATCAAGGTACCAAGTTATTTAACTTCTTTGAAATGTTTTCCAAATAGATAAAAAAAAAGTATATATTTTAAAGGATGACTTTCAGTGGCTAAAGAAGAAGTAAGGGGGGAAAGAAAGGAGTTGACAGTTGTGGAAAAAAAGAAAGGGACAGGGTTCCACCCAGGATAAGCTTATGTAATAATCCCAGTAACACGTGTGCATACTTTCCCCCCACAGTTGCTGAGTCTTTTCTTGTAAAATTTCGTCGTCAGATGATAAGGCAGACCAATAGGAGTGATTTGATGAATATTCAGGGTCTTAACTCAGCAATTAGATGAGTGAGAAAGCTCATCCACAGGGTTCATCCCAGGGTGTGAAAAAGAAATTTTCCGACAGTTCCTTTCATTGGCTTATATTTTTGCCTTTTTATATCTCGGCTTTCTCGCCTGCCTTTTCCCTCTTCTTTTTCCCCTCTTTACAAACAAATGGAAACCGATACTCTTTTTAAGCAGTTGGAACAAGAGTTCTTACTCTCCAAGGAACAACTTCAACCTATTTTCGATGGTTTTATGAATGAATTTAAACTCGGTTTGAAGACCCCATCCAAAGGTCTGGCTGCCATGATTCCGTCATTCGTCACCAAATTACCTAATGGCAACGAAAGAGGTACCTTTCTGTCGTTGGATCTCGGTGGAACCAATCTACGCATTTCTGCCGTCGAACTCAAGGGAAATGGTCATGTCGAAGTATTGGAATTGAAACGCTGTCCTTCCACCGAGTTAAAGACGGGTGAAGGCTCTGTCTTCTTTGACTGGATCGCTGACGCTATCGAAGAACTTGTCACACAAAAAGCAAAGCATCTTTTTACGCCTGATCAAGTCGGTGGCAAAGAAACCCTGTCCCTTGGTGTTTGTTGGAGCTTTCCTGTCGAGTAAGTTTTTCCTATCTTATACATCTTCGCTCATCTTTCTTATTTATTTATTCTCCAGTCAAACCAGCGTTGACCGTGGTACAATTCTGAGAATGGGAAAAGGCTTTACTTTGGAAAACACTGAAGGAAATGATTTGGCCGATATGTTCCATCAAGCTTTTGAACGCAAGGTAAGGTTTAGTGCTACTTTGGTAGGTAAATAACAAACGAGGATAGGGTCTGAACGTGAAAGTATCTGCTATTCTAAATGATACAGTGGGTACCCTTGTTGCCCACGCCTATACCAATCCTCGGGCTCGTATTGGTCTGATATTCGCTACGGGAATCAATGGTGCCTATTTAGAAAATGTATCGGCGCTTGAAAAATTAGATGAATCCCTCCGCAATACTTATCCTGCCGGCACGAAAATGCTCATCAACACCGAGATTGATATCTTCGGTAACGAGTCGTACCTTCCCCTGACAAAATACGATTTAGCTTTAGACGCCAGCCACAGCCAGCCAAAATTCCAATTGTATGAAAAAATGATGTCAGGTGCCTATCTCGGCGAATTGACTCGCTTAATTGCTTTGGATTTTATCAAGGCGGGTTCCCTTTTCGAAGGTGTTATACCCGAAGGCATGGATGAACCTTGGTCATTCCCTACTAAATATATGGGCATGCTTGAAAGGTAAAACAGAATCCATGGCTTTATGAAACGTCTCCTAAATGCGAAATGTAGAGATGCCACCATCAACCATGAAACAAGTTTGGAAGTTCTGAGTAATTACCATTTTGCCAATGCACCTACTCTGCAAGACGTAGCCATCATGACCCGCATTTGCCGTATTGTTGCTACTCGCAGCGCATCCCTTGCAGCTGTTGCGATCTCCTCGATGATCGAACAACAACAACTCCACAAGATCTCCACAAACGATATCGTCGTCGGAATCAACGGTTCCACATACGAACTATACCCGTTTATGGAAGAACGTGTACATCGCGCTCTACGAGACTGGTTTGGTCTGGAAATATCTGACAGGATCAGATTGGAAATCGCCAGAGACGGCGGTAGCATTGGTGGTGCATTGATTGCAATGCTTTGCCGTAACTAAGAACAAACCAGAAAGAAAAACATGATGGATTCAATCTCCCTTCTCCCTTCCTCTTCTCTCTCTAAACACCCCATTCTGTAGATAGACAATGTTTCGGGCAAATTGTAACAATTATAAAAATCAAAAAACACTGTTCCCAATGTCTTCCATTTTCCCTGCATCTTTTATTACGCTTAGACTAGCGCTATATTCTTTTTAACATTTGGTTAGAAGTAAAGTTTAATGTCTTGAATGAATTCACTCATGATGCCTTTTCGGCAATACCAATATCAAAATCTTCGGCAACGGCACTTTGGTTAGGCCCGGGACCATGGATATGCCGTGGGAAACCTGCTTTTATTGTTTATTGCAGCCAAGATATTGGCCAGGGGTACCCGCTGAGGGCATCATCCTACTCTACTGCTGGTGATCGCCCTGCAAGTGTTGTCGCTGTTGTTGTGGGAATAAGTATGCTGTCCAGTCTTCAAGATCAATGCTGCTAGGCACAGACCAAAATGCATTGTCAGGCCTATTACGGAACAAGGTTTCTTCCCCACTAGTGGACGCTGACGCAGTTGACGTACAACCGGGAGGTACATCCCATGGATTATTGTACATTTCCGACGACGTGGGCATGACCGGCTGGTTATGGATGTTGGATGCAATATTGAAGTTCGGGAAACCAAATGTATAATTTCGGTCAGATGATGGATACTCGGCAGCGGGATCTAACACAGGCACGCTACGCGCCTGATACCGTGGTATTTCTGAAGTTGTTGGTTGCGGCGTAGCTATCATCGGTTGCGGTAGCTGCGTTGGGCGGGCGGGCTGCGTTGTAGCCGTCCGTTTCTCCGACGTAAGGTCAAAATGTCGTAATGAAAGTGGGTCGGGGTCCGGGGTGTTTGCGGATGCGCTGTTCGTAGCTGCTAATCAAGGAACGATTAGGTCGATTCTCTAGATACGAGTTTGATTTACCCTGAGCGTTGTCTCTGTGTGTGGACGAGTACAGACCACGAATCCAATCTCCACTGGCTGGCGGGGATGTGCAGACGAATTTGCCGCTCGTGTGTTTTTCCGTGTCAGAAGCAGTGATGCAACTTCCCGCGCGTGATCCACGCCCGATGTAACCCACCTGTGGAACGGTCCCCATTTGTCGTCGACTCTCAACCGTGGGGTAACTGAAACCTTCGTCAGACAAATCACTGCTGTCGAGACAGATCTTACGCACTTCGACGAGCTGCTTCATGATGTGGTAGATATCGCCACCCAAAAATGAGAGTTTGGAAAGGCGCTTAATAACAATCAGTGCCTTGAAAAGGCTTGCACGTGCCACATCTGACACAATACTGTCTGGATTACTAGCGTTGTAAAGATGAATCAAAGCCGCGGTAAACACGGGATACATCGCAAAACTCCACGATACGCAGAGAAAATCGCGATAGTGCATCTTTTCTGAAACATCCACACATCGAGTTGCAGCGCTTGTGCAGATACTGAGAGAGGATAATGCAGACCGTGCTTTTGGTTGATGCTCGTTCTCAATGAAGGATCGATGCAAGAGGATCAGTAACGTGCAATACGCCAAATACATTAACCCTGTCCCTTCCGATAAGTAAACCATAAATTCACTCGTTTCCTTGCGCACCTGACATGGATAACAACGGCGTCTGTCCGCAACTGTCCAGTTGGCGGTCATGGACGCTGGAAACTTGTAGTGCCGGAGGAAGCCCCGCACGCCACTTTGAAAGGGCATTATCGAGGTGCTTGACGAGTGCATCGCTGCCGTGTTGTGCACTGTGTTTCTTTGCTTTGGGTGTATACAGCCCCTGCAGAACCCGTCCTAAAATCTCGGATAGTTTAACCAGCTGCACGAAAGGCTGATAGATTGGAATTATTTCGCCCTTTACTTTACAGGCAACGTCGTGGTCAAGTGATGGAAATCGTGGTTGCTCCAGTGCGTCATCGGACGAGTCAGAAGGGACATCCATCACCTCTTCCCAGCTTGCACCTTCGTTTGGATAAAGCTCATCACAGTCCTAGCGCGAACTAAGGTGATGCCTATGTCTATACTTGGTCTTACCTCATCAAAGATAGTTTGAGGTCTTCCCATACCAGCTGAGGACCACTTATCCGTGATGTAGACAGACCACCATACTCGCCGCCGGGTTTCTTTTTCACAGTCTGGGATATCCCACGCTGCACTGGACCGATGGAGCCCAAGGTCTTGAGCCTACATCCTTCGCGTTATTATGTCTTTGAGGACATGAGATTCGACATACCATACGAATCGCCTAAAAAAAAGGCGTGTGACATAACCGATAAATGAACTGGATACATGTCCCTTATTTGTATAACGTACCGCTGCGTTAAGGAGCCAACCACTCGTCATTTTTTCATCTAAGCTAGCACGATGATTCTGACCAATCACGAGGGCCTGGACGGAGGAGACGCATGGAACATACCGACGTTTAAAGAAAACTAGTAAATTCTCGAACAGACTCTCCGACCACCCCGCTGGTGCATCCCACTTATACCCCAGAACGTCATCGCCAAATGCTTTGCATGTCTCGATGTAACGTACTGCTGCGCCATACATCGAATTAAGTAAGGGTGCGGACGGATAATCGCCAATTTCGCCTCGGTACTGCCTCAGAAATAGCGCTTTGTTGATCACAGGCAAACCTGGATGGATATATGCAAAATACCTGAAAAATGACTTTTTTAAGAAATTATGTTTTTTGCAGTCTGTGCGTCTACATACACTTTCATCAGACGATCACTCGTCTCTTTGTCAATGCCTGCCACTTTGTAAATCCAATCATTCATGCCTTTGATTGTCTCTCCGGGTTTCAGGATACCAAGCTTTTCCAGCAACATTTGGCTCCCCGTTTTCCCGTTGTTTCCATTATCGGTTTCGTACCAGACCAAACTCTCACCGAACCGACGGAATCTGAAACCTAGTTTAGATGTAATCTTGGTGTCATCAAAGTTTATCTTCTGAGCTAAGAAAGGCAGTGGACTTATGTCGCCAAAGTACCGCGTTTGTGTTCCGCTACTGAGTGAAGAAAGTTCGACAGCCAAGCCTTTTTTATCTTCTGAACACAGAGGCTCTGTTAACATAACAGTGGATGGCTGTTCGGTTGTGATCGGCAATGACGAAGGTGGGTGGGAAACCTTCCGTTTCTTTTTTTCCTTTTTCCGTTTGTCATCTTCTGCATGATTTGCGTTTGTTAATCCACTCAGAATCCCTTCCATACGTTTCAATCGATTTTCTAGTAGTTCAATGTACCTAGATATCATTTTGTTTAAAGTTGGATTCCTAATGACCGTTGTCACATGTATAGAAGGTTACCCCTTTGGTGGTCCCCGTTTCTTAGCACTATATAAAAGGAACAAAAAGTAATAGTAGCTATTACAAACTTTAATTTGTCTCTGGGCTACCTGTCGTTGAACGTGCACTCAACCTTGTTTGTCAAACAAGTCTTACATGCATCTTGAAACCCAGTTGTATCACATTTTATCTTTTTACGTCGGCAAAGGTCACTAGCATAACGTGTTAAAGATACAGATTAAACAACCGCATTGATGATACCATGCCCTGCCTACTCGTATACGCCTTGCCTCAGGCTCAGGATATATCTGAGATTTAACACGATGCCCTGGAAACGGTAGTGGTTGAATTGGCCGAAGCGCAGGTTGAGACAGCTGTGGATAGTGTAAAAGTTGTTGCTGTTGCTGTTGCCACGGCTGCAGCTGAGTTTTCAGTGGTGGTGGCTCTACCGGTTGCTGTTGCTGTGGTAATGGTGGTTGCCATTGCGATGGTGATGACATGATTGCAAATTCTGATCGATGGAGGGAAGGAAACAATGAGTGCCTTTGTTCGTGGAAACACAGCGTAATGACCTCTCGGACTTTAATAGCGCCGGGCTACAAACGAATTATGGTTTCGCATGGCCAACTCAGCCACCATGAGGAAACGTTCAACAGGAAAAAGTTTCACCATAAAACTACAGCTAAATTGAAGTTTGGTACGTATCACTCACAATGGAGACTTTTTTGCTGGTAATGTGTTGTAGATCTTCGATAAACCCTATATTCGTGAGCTCTATTTGTTGATAGATTTTGTAGCAAGAGATAAAACGAGGTTCTACCTAATGGAAAAAGCAAGTTTCAAGTTCCTACGAGTTCTTCTCATACACAAACGGAATGCACATTAGCCGCTCATGGAAAATCAACTCTAAACAACATAAACGAATCGCGTGATGCGATAGTGGTGATAGCACCACGGCAAACCATTGACAAGTACGGTTGTACCAAACCCCACTAGCGATTGATCGTCCGCAGCCGAATCACTTGTTTTCGGAGTATCTGGACCATACAAGGCACTTATTCGCGTCACCTACCGTTTCCAATTGAAATTTTTTAGCGCCGAACATAGTACCTAGTACTCATGGGGAGGTCGAGATTATGTGTGCCACGATTTTGCCAAATGTGTGTGAAGGAATAAGAAAGCCTGGATCGAGTAGCTTAAATTAGAGTAGCTAGCGGAGAAGTCAAATGGTCTTAGCGGTGTAACTAGGCTAGATTTCTTGTGTACTGACGTCCTTTTCCCTACGATTTTGCGTCCATTTGAAATTATTCGGTGTTACTTCCAGATGAACTCAACATTTTGAAGTGTTCCATTTACCAATCAGGACTTACTTTTTTATGCTGCTCGAATAAAGTTTGCGTCCACTGGAGAGACCAATTTCGTTACGTTGATTGAGTTTCCGACGAAAATCGATGTATTGACGACTGTACATTCTGCCCTTCTTTAGTGCAAACTGGGCTCTTTATAGGAGAGAGATAGATTTAGAGTAGCGTGGAAAGTAATTCAATAAAGCAGCAGGGTAGCTATTGTCTTTTTTCGTTGTCTCTGCAAGGAGTAATCAGCAGCCAGCAGCCACATCGTTTAATATCATTTACATTTTTAGATAGTGACGCAAAAAGATTTGGTACGTACTACGTAGCTGCTGTACACGAATTTCTTGCACAAAACGTCTCATCACTTCCCAAACCTAATACCATATCAGGGAACATAATTACTTAAGTTCTGGCTATATTATACAATAACACCAAAAAGGCGTCAAAGGCCATATCGTTTTATTCAGATTGAGCTGTCAGAGAAGATGTGATCAGATTCAAGCCAAAAAGATGGATCTCGGTGTCACTATTGGTGTTCAGCTGTGCCATACTGGCAAAATAAACTGATTTATCCTATTTCTGGGCTCACTCCGTAATACACAGGTTCCTGTTACATGTCATCTGTTGCAATATTTCACCACAAATTACATTGCATAAACTGTATGGTAGATGTGGCATATTAGTTTACCTTGCGCACGGAACGTTATCAGTATTTCCACAGTGAGGAAAAGGTTGAAGGCTTTCAAATACAAGGTTACTTGCTTCGAAATTACAACTGGCGTTCGTTTAAAGTTCTACAAATGATGTTGTCATTTTAAACCAAATATATTGGATTGTGGAACAAAACATAGGGTAAAAGTATGCGTCATAACTCTTTGTGTACACTTCGTGCCCTGATCTTCATGAAGATAGCAAAGCAAATGGTTCCGACATAATCAAACGTTGTAACCATGTGTAAGCAAAGTTGATATCCCGTCGGCCCTGTGGACAGAGTTTCTGTAGATAGTTTACGTTCTGTGTTCCCTGTAATGGGCAATACTACAGCTGCACACGCGTGTATGCCTATCATGCGATGTGTCTGTATAGGCTAGTCCTTGTAACACCGACAAGGAACATGTACGTGGATTTAGATTGCTTTGTTGCTGAGCTACATCAACACATGATCCACCACTATAGTGCGAACAATTTTCGACGATTTCAATACTTTGCTCGTATGAAGCGCGCTATGAACTCACTATCATTTGATTGAGAAATTTTCCTGAATCTACAGACGACATAGCCTTTGTCATGGTGATATGATGTAAGTCCATGCGCTTAAACTTATCGTGCATGGTGAAAACAATGGAAGTGACAGAGAGACAAATCTATCAGCTGTTACCTAAAATGGCAAATCCCATATGTGCATTTTTGAGACACCCTTCTTTCTTTCTTTCAAAATGGAAGACGTATTCCACGCGTTTAGAAGTCGCAGATTGTCAAACACGGAGACCAAGTTTGCTCAGAATCGTTTGCTTGCGATGACAAGCCAGGCGTCGTACTCAGTAGAAAAACTTGTCGTACAAGAAGGCTTGGCAACTCTATTCCTAGATCAACACTTCCATTGTATATACCGCATAGATGGACACGGTCCTGTACCTAAATAGCTGCGTAATATGCAGAGCCAAGACGAGCTGTGAACAGTCCTGGAATTCAAATCTGTCAGACCTGAAACAACATCTGCGTCAGATAAATATCCGTATACGTTCAAATCGAGCAATCTTGTGCTGGGGGGAAATGGTCAACCTTTGCGCGAGGAAGTAGCTAATTTTACTTCAATTCAACGAATACTTCGCGACTGAGCAACGGGCCTTTTCACCGAGGTGATTCAGTGATGGCTTCCTCACTATCCTATCGGAAGGCGTAAAAATATCTCGAGGTAAGAAAGATATTCCATTGAAGCGAGAACACCGTTTTGCATTAACGTGGTCCAACGGCGGTTTTTCATTGTCGCATCAGAAGGAATGAAAAAAGGAGAGTATTACATAGAATAATCCGTATACAGAGGGACGCATGGATTCTCTTTTTTTTTGTTTTTCTTCGTCACCATTTTCCACACAACATGTTCCCAGTATGTACTGGATTTAACTGTACACACAGGAATTGATGTCTTTTTGATGTATTGTTTAGCCCGTATGACCTCTGTCCCGAACCGTCTCAGCTGTGGTGGCGTCTTTACCCATCACTTAAGTAAAATAAATGTTGTCGCGCCCAGCATCACTCATCTTGTACAACAGATCGCTGGACGTTGTGTCGCCTCAAGTCCTCTGCAGTGCGTAACAATTGGCCTTGTGCCATTTTTGCTCACTTCTCCCACCCCCACCCATCATGGTGCGGGGTGCGGCCTCCATGAATTTCATGGAATTACCCTTCGGGGGTAAGTAAAATAACATCCAAGTATTATTCCATTTACTAACGCTGAACAACTTTTTATGCTGTCTATATGAATTTCGCGTCCATCGAGGGGCCGCGTTGATGTAAGTACTGTATGAATTTGTTGCCAACTTATGTATTAACGAACGCATACTTGATTCTTTTCTTAGCGCAAAAGTGGCTCCTCATGGACGCAAATTTATATAGATTAGCGTAAAAATTTGTCCAATAAACAGTATATCTTTGCTCTCTTTGAGGTGATAACTGCATTCTTAGCAGGAATCATACCACATGGTCCAACGTATTCTTAAACAAGTGTCTATTCCACATGCTTTTAAAGTTCGTGATGAAGGCTGAAACAACCTCTCTGGTGACAGCAGATGGTAGTTCGTTCTGCGATCTGTCTGAATAACCGTGCTCAAACCTTAATGCTTTCTACGATGGATGTATTTCTTCAGCGCTCTCTCTGGGGACCTGTCGGGCAGAGCTGGAGTAGTGGACATACTAAATATGCGACGCCAATTTATCACACATGACCCGTGTAATCATTATCCGCTTATCAGAAAGATACTTGACTATGTCAGGTTTTACGGCTTATGGGACCACTTTTACGCTACTCTACATAACTTATGCATCTATGAAGAGCTAAGGTTGCGTGAAGGAATGGATTTAACATATTGTCATTAGTACGCCAATTGGGAACAAACCGTACTCTACTTATACCCGCTTGGTCCCTGGTGGACTCAGGCTTTATTAAAGCAGCGTAAAGTTTCGTTCATGGTTAGTAAATGGAAGATACCTCGTTGTATAAACTACAATGCTCTACTCTCTCGTGAACGGCTAACTTCGGATATTATATAGTCGTCATCAAAAAAGCAAACGGACGAAGAATTGGTACGGCCGTACTTTTCGAAGTATCTTGTTGTCCAGCTCATAATAGGTCTTAGAATAATGCTAGCAACAAGCGTACACGGTCGGTCGCATTCACGCAGAAGAAAAATGAGCCAGAAGAAAAATGAGCCGCAAGAAAAGAATGACCCAGTGATAAAGTGCAAATGCTACTCGCAAGGCCATCAGAAAAGCTCAAGTGTCCCTGTAGACGTATGAGGATGACGTAGATCTTTAGTCGACAATTCACAGATTTCTTTCACTTCGGAATGTTCTGCACCCTATATCCCTTCATCATCAGCGGAATCGTCCACAGACAGCGGGAATGAAGTTCCACACTACGTCTGGGGCGTTACATTGAATAAGTTGGATTTGGCCGGCTCTGATAACTGCCTGGAAACAATTTATGTGAACAGATCTCTTGGGAGACATACCTAATCCGGCCCGCATCTTTTGGAGCCATATCTTGCACAATGCGCACACCCACCGAGACTACCGTAGACATTATTGATTTCCAAGTCTGGTGTGACCCCGATTTTGGTATCGCTCCTAAGAAAAGGATTATGCGAATCTTCAAGAAAAATATAAAAGCGCATGTTTGATGGCTAAATGGGGGATTACAATCAAACAATCATGAAGATATGTCGTACTATTCTGCAATATTCCCAATTACGATGATTCCTGAGGGATCCATACGAACCAACCTGCGTAGATTATATACACATTCTGGAAGATACATTTTTACAGTCACCTACCACAGCTAAACCTACCAAACGATTTCGAAGTTACAATCCATGAGAATGTAAGCCAAATCGCTTCTGTTCTTATAATCCGTAACAACAGCCCGGACTCAATGAAATTAATTTTTATTCAGCCGTTCCCTCATTCCCACGTAACTTCTCGCGCAGCAAGTAAGAAAGGAATAGTGTAAAAAGGATTAAATAGAATGACTTGATCCAAGAGAGGGAGGGAATAAAGACTACGGGAAACAGAATTTTTTTTAAAAAAATTTATCCTTAGCTTGTTCAATTAATAATCTCGTTTGAAGACGGAGTGTCGCTTTTGCAATTAGCTCTTCTCGAAATTTCCACTTTTCATACGTTTCGATCACTTTGTCGATTTCTTTCTTTCTGTTTCTGTAAATATTTCCAAGTTGCACTCGTGCATCTTCATTTCCTCGGTCTGCGAACTTTTCATACACTTCAATTGCTTTGTTGATGTCTTTCTTTTCATCTCTGTAAATATCTCCAAGCCTCATTTGTGCATATCGATATCCTTGATCTGCCAACTTTTCATACACTTCAATTGCTTTGTCGATGTCTTTCTTTTCGTTTCTGTATACATCTCCAAGTTTCATCTGTGCTCTTCGATTTCCTTGGTCTGCCGACTTTTCATATACTTCAATTGCTTTGTCGATGTCTTTCTTTTCGTTTCTGTAAATATTTCCAAGTCGCACTTGTGCATCTTCATTTCCTCGGTCTGCCCACTTTTCATACACTTCAGTTGCTTTGTCGATGTCTTTCTTTTCGTTTCTGTAAATATTTCCAAGTTGCACTTGTGCATATCGATATCCTTGATCTGCCAACTTTTCATACACTTCAATTGCTTTGTCGATGTCTTTCTTTTCGTTTCTGTATACATCTCCAAGTTTCATCTGTGCTCTTCGATTTCCTTGGTCTGCCGACTTTTCATATACTTCAATTGCTTTGTCGATGTCTTTCTTTTCGTTTCTGTAAATATTTCCAAGTCGCACTTGTGCATCTTCATTTCCTCGGTCTGCCCACTTTTCATACACTTCAGTTGCTTTGTCGATGTCTTTCTTTTCGTTTCTGTAAATATTTCCAAGTTGCACTTGTGCATATCGATATCCTTGATCTGCCAACTTTTCATACACTTCAATTGCTTTGTCGATGTCTTTCTTTCCATATCTGTAAATATTTCCAAGTTTGATTTGTACATCTTCATTTCCTTGGTCTGCCAACTTTTCATACACTTCAATTGCTTTGTCGATGTCTTTCTTTTCCCATCTGTAGGTATCTGCAAGTCTGAGTTGCGCATCCTCATTTCCTTGATCCGCCAACCTTTCATACACTTCAATTGCTTTGTCGATGTCTTTCTTTTCCCATCTGTAGGTATCTGCAAGTCTGAGTTGCGCATCCTCATTTCCTTGATCTGCCCATTTTTGGTACACTTCAATTGCTTTGTCGATGTCATTCTTTTCATCTCTGTAAATATCTCCAAGTTTCCATTGCGAGTCTTCATTTCCTTGATTGGCCGCTTGTTCATACCACTCAATTGCTTTGTACATGTCCTTCTTTTCATCTCTGTAAATATCTCCAAGCTTCCATTGCGCATCTTCATTTCCTTGATCTGCCAACTTTTCATACACTTCAATTGCTTTGTCGATGTCTTTCTTTCCATCTCTGTAAACATCCCCAAGTTTCATTTCCGCTTTTTCATTTCCTTGATCTGCCCATTTTTGGTACACTTCAATTGCTTTGTCGATGTCATTCTTTTCATCTCTGTAAATATCTCCAAGTTTCCATTGCGAGTCTTCATTTCCTTGATTGGCCGCTTGTTCATACCACTCAATTGCTTTGTACATGTCCTTCTTTTCATCTCTGTAAATATCTCCAAGCTTCCATTGCGCATCTTCATTTCCTTGATCTGCCAACTTTTCATACACTTCAATTGCTTTGTCGATGTCTTTCTTTCCATCTCTGTAAACATCCCCAAGTTTCATTTCCGCTTTTTCATTTCCTTGATCTGCCCATTTTTGGTACACTTCAATTGCTTTGTCGATGTCATTCTTTTCATCTCTGTAAATATCTCCAAGTTTCCATTGCGAGTCTTCATTTCCTTGATTGGCCGCTTGTTCATACCACTCAATTGCTTTGTACATGTCCTTCTTTTCATCTCTGTAAATATCTCCAAGCTTCCATTGCGCATCTTCATTTCCTTGATCTGCCAACTTTTCATACACTTCAATTGCTTTGTCGATGTCTTTCTTTTCATCTCTGTAGATATCTCCAAGTTGCATTTGTGCTCTTTCATTTCCTTGATTGGCAGCTTTTTCATACCACTCGATTGCTTTGTCCATGTCTTTCTTTTCATCTTTGTACATATCACCGAGTTTGATTTGTTCGCCTTCAAGCCTGCATTGCGCATCCCAATTTCCTTTGTATGCCGCTTTTTCATACAAATTCATTGCTTTGTTTATGTCTTTCTCCATCCCATCTCCATTTCTGTACATATCCCCAAGCTTGACTTGCATATCTCCAAGCCTCTGTCGCGCGTCCCAATTTCCTTTTTCTGCCGCTTTTTCGTACCATTCAGTAGCCTTGATGATGTCTTGAAACTCTCCATCCCCATCTCTATAAATATCTCCAAGCTTGATTTGGACATCTTCGAGTTTCCATTGTGCAATCCAGCTTCCATCACCCTTCACTTTTTGGTAGCATTCAATTGCCTTGATCAGATCTTTTTCTTTTCCGTTCCCATCTCTATACATATCTCCAAGTTTGTTTTGCGCATCTTGGAGTCTCCATTCACTATCTACGTTTCCTTGATCCTTCAATCCTTTATAGCATTCAATCGCCTTGTTAAGGTCTTTCCTCGCTCCATCTTCATCTCCATATCTGTACATATCGCCAATTTTGATTAGAAGACCTTCAAGTGTTCGTCGAGCATATTCATTTCCTAGACGCGCTGCTCCTTTATAGCATTCAATTGCCTTGTTCATGTCTTTTTTCACTCCATCTCCATTTCTGCACATATCTCCAAGTCTGGTCAGAGCATCTGCAAGTCTCCGTCGATCATGTTCCTTCATTTCATGTACATAAGTACATATATCCCCAGATGTGATTAGCGCAGGTTTACCTAACCCTTTTTTATACCATTCAGCTGCTTTTTCGAATTCTTTCTTTTCATTCATGTAAATATCTCCAAGCTTGATTTGTGCCTCTTTATTTTCTCGATTCGCGGCCTTTTGATACCATTCAATTGCTTTGTCGATGTCTCCCTTTTCATCTCTATAGATATCTCCGAGACTGATTGGCGCATTTTCATGTCCCTCATCTGCTGCTTGTTTGTACCAGTAAATTGCTTCATCAATGCTTTTTTCCGATGCTCTTTGACGATGGAAGAGAGATCCAAAACTGAAGTAGGTGTCTGCACGTCTTCTCTTCTCTGTTTCTATGTACATATCGACATCCTTTCGCTCTCTGTGCAAACTACCTTCATAGCTGGATGTGTCGTTATGGTCACATTGTGTTTCGCTACATTCTTGACAAACAGCTTCCTTCTGTATGTTAGCACCGTTGGTACCGCCATTGCCATTGGAATCCTCATCGCTGGATAGAAACTTTTCCAAATCGAATTGCAATATATGATGTCCGCTATCCATCGTGCTGTAGCTGCTCTGATTTAGAACTCGCTGCCGCTTCATGCCTTCAACGTTGTCTTGCGCGTCCTTCTTTCCTTTACTACACTTGAAGGAATCTTCGGGATGTTGTTCCATAGCCTGCACAGATTCCCTATGGAAAAATGCATTGTCGTAAACTTGCTCCACCTGAAGACGCTCACAATCGTCAAGGATGTTGTACAACGGTTTTGCGTCTCTGAACTGGATAACTGCTGCTTCAGATTTTGTCGTTTGCTTCCAATTCTCTAGTCCATCCACGAAAAACGTCCCGAGATTACCACCTATCGCAAATTGATCTAGTCGGTATCACAGATATGGAATGAAAGTTACCTATGATTTTCCAGTATTTATGATTTTTGATTGCGTTTGTAATGTTTTCTGCTACGTATTCGCTGGATCGCCCGTTCCCCAATCCACATTCGTTTTCACCTTGTGTCTTTGGAATCTCTTTCTTACAAGCGATCAGTCCACCTAGGTGAGCAGGCAGTTAACTTAAGCTGCATCTTAGAAACTAAGTACCAAGTAAAATTTTTGATGGGTAGTAATAACCGAATCGCCCAAACGCAGCTTGCAGTCCCTCGTACTTCTTTTGGTTGGTGTCTTCCTTCAACGCATTTTGCACAGCTTGCTTGAAATGAGTAGTTGCCCGGAGAAAATCAGAAGTGAGATGCACCTGTTGCAACAATTTCTTTTTAGCTGTACTACTCTGGGAAAATTCATGTGGTTTCTTACTTCTCCCCATGAAAGAAAAGAAACGGTATATTCTACAGTGTCGTTTACAAAAGAATCCCGGTTCTGCTTCCGTGCGCAAAGACTAGATTCAGCAGCGACATCGTAAGCAAGCGCTTTAGATGGCAACTTGCGGAAGCTATCATCCATCAACACTTCCATAAAGTTATCTGCCTTGATGGTCTTTGTGTACGTCTGTTCCATGAATGGCTTTTCGCAAGAATGTTCGTAAAGCAGTCTTAAAATGTTATCCTCTCCCTCTTCAATTTCTATCGCAGGGTGCTCGGCGATGTATCCATCTAAATGGAGACCCCGCGTGCATCGGGTGACAACGTCAAAAGTCAAAAATTGACTAAGCTGTTGAAAGCGTCAGATAACTGTATATATAACAGAAAACACCCTTTCTTGTTACATTCAAAGATAACCCCTCTTTGACGCTGTAGGGATTCATTTAAATTGAAGAAAGAGAAGTTGCAACGTTTGTCACTCTTTATTAGCTTAACCGTTCGGAACTGCTCCGCTTGAACCTCGTAAGGTTCGCGCTTACCCAACGTCAGCCGCCCAAGGCAAAGTTTCATGGGCGTAAATATTACTTGTTTCTGGCATACCAACAGCTGTCCCCCCGCGGATAAGGACCATTTTTGGAGCTCGTGCGACTTTGGCTTACCGCTGTGTTTGCAGGAGGGGCAAACTATCGCATAACAACTAGGCACAGCTGTTTCCGTCTAAGAGAGATATATCTGCTGATGTGCTCTGAATACCATCAGGATAAAAGGTGACAATTTTAAGACAATGTATCGAGACTGGACATAGTAGAAATTTGGAGGAAGCTCATAGATAGTGGACATGCGAAGAAAGCAGCAATCACGTAAGTCACTATTGTATCTGAAATTCTAATATTATCTATAGCGTCCTTTCATGTCGATTCTCTGAATCTCGAATAGCATTGCGATAATACTTTCTGCTGCTACGTTGTAACCGTATCGACAGGCTACTGTATGGCGGTGCATAACCGAGGTTTTCCTTTTGAGTTTTCGATATTGACAGCTGCAGCGCTGACCTGTAAGACTTGGCTCTGCGGACAGTACAGCTGAGCATACTTTGTATTATGGAGCCCGATACATATGTGAAAAAAAAACACGGCGTTGTATTGATTAAAACGATGCTTACACAATTGGTCTCTCTCTGTTCTCATGAAGCTAGAAACAGCAAAAAAGGAACCACGATATCAGGAACCGCATTCGCAACAGAGGACTGGAGAACAGGTATTTACTCAAAGACTTAAAATGACAAATTAGACGACGCTATAACGCTTGCGTGTGGAAGCTATTGGTTATGTTGTTGCGACAACAAAAGCCGAAGGGTAGTAAAAAAGTAGAATCGTAAACTTTCCTAAACTAGATGATCTTGCTGAAAATCAGAGGCGTATACTGGTACATGGTTACGACCGAAAGCGAAACAATGCTTAAGAGAAGAATGTCTACGCCAGAGACATGAATGCCTTTGCCAAGAAGCAAATTAAACGCTTACTGAAAAGCGCTTTCTCCCATGGTTCCAGCATGTACAAGGCAGTCTGTAATTTGTACTGGTAGATCTTTGTAGAGATGTAGTTTGATAGACCTTAATTCGATTCAGACTTGTTACGATGGAAAAAACTGTTTACGAAATGGGGGCCTAGCTTTTTCGACTCTTGCTGTTGTGTTCAGCCGCGCCTCCCAATCAGACGCAGCCTGAAGACCAGCCAATGATTCCAGCTTCTGAAGCCCCAAAAAAGAAAGTTTCCGTTCTTAGTCAGTCGCAAGACTCATACTGCCCACCTCGGAGAAGGATCTAAAACAAAGATAAAATTAATTTGACAGAAAAAAATGGTACAACAGAATAGCTAGCCTTGGAAATTAATCCAATTGCAAACAGCAATGGTCTGATAAAAGGGACCTCATCGAAAGAGATGGATGAGGATATCCACCCTTGTCTTGCAAGAAGTCAACTTAAGCTTGAAGCATCAGTAACTTCCAGTTTTAGGAGGTGGTCTATACATCTGGCTTTTTTTTCTTTGTCTCGTATTCTTCTCATCTTCCGAACCTCGTTTCTCTAGCGGAAACTTCCCTTACAGCATCTGTCTGTGTTCTCCAACGTCCAATATTGAGATCATAGAAGCTCTGCACAATAACTCTGCCTTCCTATATGAACAATCCAGCTGTATCTGATTATACATTATACAAAGTTCTCTACCTTTTTCACCTTGTCAAAATTAGAGCGATTCATGACAAGGAGCGCGGATCTGCGATTTATATACGTACTGTTTATGGCAGCAGTAAACGTAGGATAATGAAAGGTCAGAAAGGTGACGTGTTAACGGATTTTCTTTTTTGTTCCATTCATCACTTCTCTTTTTCTTTCTGCCTTTCATGTTTTTATTGTGTGCTTTATCGGTAGTATGCAGTGGTCCCCACATTGTTTTCTGACGCAGAGTGTTCAAAGATCTAAAAAAGAAAGCATATCTTCTGATGGGGACATTTCCGATTTACGGATGGTGTCAAGCTTGGTAAGCTGTTTATGTTTGTAATCAACTCCTGCCAACTTAAAAAAAAATAGAGCACTTCACACTCTTCCACGCGGCACAAGGTCAAGTACTTCTTTTTCCAAGTGACCCAGGATTGTCTGTTTCATGCATCCAACGACAACTTGACAGGAATGTAACAGTTCTTTTTTTTTTTTTTTGCCGAGAAACAATTTACCACAGCTATCCTTTTAGGCTTCTTTTACAGCGCTTACAGAGGCTTACAATAAAGTTGGTCCCCCAGGGTTTGTTGGGTCTCTGCAAGTGGTCAGTCTCAGCCAAGCACCTTTTTCGTAAGTATTGATTCACGTATAATAGAGAAAAAGAGAAAATACTAAATTTTTCTTGTAGATTTATTGAGCAGAGCAGGAGTTTCCTGGAGCTTCCAGCAATGTCTATTCGACAGAGTAGGGACTTCCTGGGACTTGCAGCGATGATCAGACTATGGATGAAAAGCTACAGGTCCCGGCTGTGACAGTTCTCCCATATCCACTACCAGTGGTAAGGCGGTAGGGACCCGCTATCCAGCCCGTCGGGCCCGGGTTTTGCTGCTTCCGGATGGAACTTGAACGTCACGGCGTCCGGAAGGTAAGAAAATTAAATGATTGGCTATTTGTATTGACGTCGTTCGCAGGGTGCACCGCTGGGGTGCGCGTAGCGAAACCTCATATGGAAGTGTTCTCTTTGCCTTGCCTAAGCTTCATGACACCAGACGAAGTGGTGCTTCAACTGAAACGCAAAGGCACTTTTGACGAATTACGTAAACATTTACTGTCCGAGTTTCAAACTGCTGTAAGTCCTCTATTTCTCTGAGATTTCCTTTTCTCATGAACTCTCTTCCATGTATAAAAAAAAGCCTGCTGGTCAGAGAGTTTTGGAAAAAGTAAATGCCTTTATGGAAGAAATGGTCGACAAAGATCCTACTCTGATAGACAAAGACGGGCCAGTATTCCACGAATTAGTTACGAACGAATTGGAAAGGTAAACGGATCTCCATCATCGTGCAGCTTTTACTCAACACTGCAAATGCACAGGGCTGATGTATACAAGTCGATTCGGGACGAAGTGTTAAATACATTGCTACAGGAAGACTATTATCAGAAACGAGTCGACGAAGAAATGCACCTGTTGATCGCTAAGAATACCTCTCCTTCAAGGAACACCAACAATGACGGCAACAACGACAACAAAGAAACGTGATAACCCTCCTTTCATCCTTTCTCAGTTCATTCAATGCATTTGTACTTAGATCTTTCTATTTATCCACCGCTTGTAATTAATCATTTTCTTATCTTTATTCGTATCAACCTAGAACATGGAGAAATGTATATCATTTCGACCGGATTTCTTATTAACGGTGCGATTGGGAGACAGACATGACGATAATTCCGCATACCGTTCATCGATCATGTGCTCCATAATCGCGGCTTTTTTCTGTTCTTTTCTGAGGCTCTCAGTTAAAGACCTTTTTTTCTGTCAACTCTCCTAAACCTTCCATGATGAGGCAGCTACATACATGACGTACAACGACTCGATGTGTGCATGTGTAGAGGACGTTTTTGTCGACCATCTGTCATGTAGACACAGAGCATGTTTTAAGGACATGCTAATGATGCGAACTACTTATACGGGAAAAAGACAGGTTAAGGTAGTTATTGGTGTTGATCTCGATACTATCGCTGTCTGTGAAACTCGAAACGTAATCTTTAAAAGATGATTGCGACCAATTTCCCGCAATATATCCTTAGGCGCTATGAGCCATACCATTTTTTCAACAAATGTCATTATATCATGACCGAATGTCTTCTTCTTTACGAGGTGGTTAAGAGACTGTCAAATGTCTTCTAGTCTCGGAAGGCTCATGTCGCACATTGGTGGCAGAGAACGATACTCGTGTAATTATCGATTACGAATACATTATTGAATATGAAAAAAAAAGCACATCTGCTCAATAGCATAACGGAGATAATATTCAATGATGTTGCATTTACTCAAGTCGTGCGCGAAATCTAGCTTATGGGAAAAATCAGCCTTTCTAAAAAGTAGACACCATTTCAGAAATTAACATCGTGTATCGTATCTTGGGTGTGGAGTGATGCGGATGTAGCTTGAAAGTAGTGTATTAAAAATGAAATAGATCTTCCAGGTTTGGTGGAAAGCGCGGTACAAACGGAGATAAAAGTATGATTATAAATCAGCAATTTTAACTACTTGCTTGCCAAAGTTCTTGCCCGTCAGGACATCAAGCAAGGCTTGAGGAGTATTATCAATACCTTCGGCCACTGTTTCGCGGTATTGGATTTTGCCTTGAAGCAACCACTCTGTCACAGCCTTGCGGAATTCAGGTTCCAATTCATCGTAATCGGTCACAATAAAGCCTTCAATTCTAAGACGCTTTGCTACCACTTGCATCAGATTATGGATTCCTTCCGGTTTCTCTCTATTGTACTGGGAAATCATTCCACAGGCGACTATTCTATTACGCTATTAGTATTATCGTTACAAAACAGTGGTTTGTCTCTCCTACCTTGCGCGTACATTTGCATGGTCAATTACAGCTTCCAACATCTTGCCACCAACATTTTCGAAATAAATATCAATACCGTTGGGACAGTACTTCGAAAGGTTCTCGTCGAGAGTTCCTTTCTTGTAGTTGAAAGCACCATCAAACCCAATTTCCTTGAGATAAGCGACCTTTTCGTCCGAACCGGCAGAACCCACGACATAAAGACCAAGGATTTTGCCGATCTGACCTACCAGTTGGCCAACAGCACCAGATGCAGCAGAGATGTACAAGGTTTCACCGGCCTTTGGCTGACCCACTTTAAGCAAACTAGCCGACAAAGCAAAAGTCAATCATTGTTTTTTATGCCAAAAGACTATTTACCCTGTGTAAGCAGTTCTGCCGGGCATAGCAAGGACACCAACGTAATGTGATAATGGAAGTTTAGTTTCTTTGGGATCATTGCGAACCACATAGGCCAGATCAGCGTAGGCAGCATCAACACGAGTGTATTCATCGAAATGGCCTAAACCAGTTTTGCCATAGACCAGATCACCGACCTTGAATCTGGGGTTATTAGACTTGACGACCACACTCATGGTATCGCCTTGGATGTGCTTATTAAGCTCAAAAGCAGGAATGTAAGATTTGATCTTAGGGTCTCTCATTCGCCCACGCATGTAAGGATCCACGGAGAAGACCAAGTTCTTGAGGAGGATATCACCTTCGGGAAGGTCTGCATCTAAATCAATGGTGCTTGTTTGAACTTGTAGATGCTCTCCAATCACTGGGAATTCGCTGGGAATCTTGGTGAAAACTACTTGCTTATTGTTAACCATAATGAAAAGATAAGAAAGGAACGGATTGCTCAACTGTTGAATATTTATATTAGCGTTTGTTGTGATTATTAATCGATGCTTGCGGTGTTTTCGGTGGTTTCTCAATTTCGGTGTTTACAATGCTACGGGAAAAATTGCGGCTAAGAAATCCCTACTGACGCTTCAAATACGTCTGATCTCTTAATCACGAGTACATTTCTTATGAAAAACGAGTTGAAAGGTTTCCGGTTGTTTAGACTGGCTTTTATTCTGAGAGCACTTTTTTCTGTTGCATAACATGGTGATTCAGCCATTTGATCCATACTCGGACAATTAAAGGCAACTTCTACGTCGCTTTTGGGGAGCTCATTGTTCTACCGCGTCGTACCTATTATCTTGCTCAGACTGACTTGTTGAAGTGATAAATTTGCTTCCAGATGCTGCTTAGAGTTAAATCCTACAGACAATACTTCACAATTGCTTCGCCGCCGGTGGTCTGCTAGTAGGGAATCCAGCGGCATAAAGGAAGTGTCCATATTTACCCTCACATGTCGCTGATAGTATTGTTGGATATTATCCCAGCTGTAATAAAGTATGATTTCGCTGCCCATGAGGTTTTACACTCACTTAATGGGATACGTGTATCCGTAACTTTGCTTTCCAAGGCTATGATGGCATCCAGTTGACGAGCGGCGGATAATTCGCTCTACGGAATAAAGAATTATTCCAACTATAAGACTATCTGAAGCTTCCTTAGCGTATCTAGCATGATGGTACGAAGCTTAGTCATCGCACGTATGGTTGCCGCCTCGTGCTGATCAAAGTAGGTTTCGCACATGTAGACTCCATAATTGTATTGACAGATGTTGCACCTGTAAGCGATTGGGACAACAGTAAACAGGCGAATATGCATCCTCTCCAATGATCTTATCCTGCCATTGGAAGCATTTTACCATTGCTAATGATTTGGCTTTCTGCAACTCGTCGATTCATCTTTGGCAGTTTATCTATTAAGGAATTTCTCAATCCTGTCAAGACGAGTGGAAACTCTTTCGATAGCGACAAAAACATCTTCAATAGAGGAATCACATTGGGACGGAATAAACAAAGAAGAAAGGGGAGCTAAAAAGGGGAAAAAAAGGATTACATAGGCGGTTGAAAAGTGTAATATCAGGTAGTAAAACAAATGCCACTGGACCGCTTTCTTTGTACTTCCATTATCGCATCAATTAAAAAAAAAAAGAGCTGTGGAGGGCAATCTACTGCTGGCCGGGCTGATTTTTGAAATATCTGTTCCCCTGTGCAAAGATTAACAGCCTATAATTCCATGCAAAGTGAAAATTTGTCGTACAATAGACTCTGCAGGAAAGATTTGTCAGAAGATCAGAGCGGTTGTCTAAACTGATGAAAGACACAAGCTTTTTGGGTCGTCATCACCCAAAAATGGAAAGAGACGGAAAAAAAGGAGAAATGGTCCATTTGCTCTCTAAAATGGATCTCTTATGTATACTTCTCTTTACATTGTTACGATTTCCGATGAATGAAGAGCAAGTGGCTACGGACGCAAACACGGAGAAACAGGCAGATGAAAAAGTAGCAACGTTAGATCGCTATTTGTTTTTTCTCGGATTCCTATTCCCTCTGGCATGGTTTGTTGGTAGCAGCGATTGTTTCCGAGATGAATTAGCGGACGGATTTGTTTGGAAGAAACGGTGTAGAATCGCCGCCACATTATGTCTAACTGGTGTAATTGTATCGGCTGTTGTGGTAATGATCGTTAAGCCTGCCACTTTTGGTTTACGCACCAGCACTTCGGGAACTCAAACAAGTTCTGCTTCCGACACAGCAATCCGTCCAGGCGTTCCAGTGGACGGATCCAGTGCATGGGGTGACTCAATGGCTGGGGTTGACATGCAAAAGAAAAGATCGCCAGATCAAATGTCGGCAAATCATTTAGCTCTGTCTTCTCATGACGGCTAAATATTAAACCCGTTTCGATGTCCGTTTTGTTCTGCACTTCCTGTGCCAATTCTGTCTCTCTTTTTTTCTTACTTTTCATAAAAAACAAAAAGAAAAGAGTAACTTGATGGACTCCAGAAATTCACAGTCTTCTGGCTACTATGCCACCTTTGACTTGAATGAGCGTCCACCATTGTCCTTGCCGCGAGCCCCACCACAAGCTCCGATCTCAGCATCGCAAGCCAATGTGCCCGGACAATTCCCGCCTTCCCAGGAAACTACATTTAATCAGCAGTCCATGCCATCCATGCAGCCAAATGATATAAATCCTGCAGGACCACCCGAAACGAAGTCAAAGTCTCAGGCTCGTTCCGTTCGAAGGACAAGGATTACAAGAGCATGTAAGTTTGTGTACCTGTCTCGCTTTTTCCTCATATCAATGCTCTAAATTTTTTTTTTCTTGGCGCTTAGGCGATACATGTCGGCGCAAAAAGATAAAGTAAGAGAACGCCTAAACGTAACCGGATCATTAAAAACCCTCTTTTGCAGATGCGACGTCGACACCGCGCATCCTTGTACGACGTGCAAACAATACAACTGGGAGTGCACGTTCAACGATGTAAAGTCTTCCTTGTGTTTATTTTGCAGGAACTGACTATGAATCGTAGGCTGCCAAGAAAAGAGGTCCTCCGAAAGGGTAAGTCGTCCCTAACTGTCCTTGTTTCGCCTGTGCCAACCATTGCATTGGTTTAGATATATCGAAAGTCTGGAGACAAGGCTTAAGAAAATGGAAAAACTATTAGGAGAGATGCAGTCGGGAGAAGGAGATGAAGGTCGCAAGCGAAAACGATCTTTATCAGAAATTTCCGAGGACGCTTCCGACTTGTCCTCTTATGATCAGCGGGGCCAAGGCTCATCGAGACGTAGCATCTCCTCCCTTCACTCCGAAAGCAGTCGCGGTCTGTCTGCTACGAGTTCACCAACCATGCCAAACAACGATCCCATGTGTGCCGGCCGCTCCAAGGTGGTACGGTACCACGGCAGCTCTTCTGGGTTTTACATGGTGGACAGCATTCTTGCAGGACAGAAGGAAGACGGCAAAGGAGCAAATGGTGAAACTGACCCTGATAAGGTCTTGCAGACTTCCAATGGCATCTGCCGATTACGCAAGATGAACGTGTACGATGATGATATGATGGTTGTTCGCAATACAACCGACGCTGAGGATGCTAGTCAAATAGCTATGGAGAAACAGGAATCCATAGAAGATCTGGTCCCGCGACAGGTCTTGGTGGCGTTAATACATACGTGAGTAATCATCAATGTTTGTCATTTATTATTCATCATGCTTATATTTTACATTAGTTATTTCCGTGTCCCGCACGTTACACTACCCCTTCTCGATAAAGAGCAGTTCATGGAATCATTTGAAGGCCGCTCAGGGCCTCCACCGTCGCCTCTTCTAACCTATGCCATTTGTTTGTACTCGTGTTTTCTGTTGAGGTCGAAAGATCCCATATTTACGGATGCCGAGGTTGAGCGTGATAAGGTGTTCAATGCGTTGCTGGATAGAGCTAGCCATCTGGTACGAAGCGAATATTTGATTCCACGTGTTTCCACGATAAAGGCGCTTGTGTTACTTTGTGCACATCCCACTTATTCAACGAGCTCCTATCGTAACTGGATTCTTGCTGGCATGGCTGTGAGAATGGTAAGTGTATCAAGCAATGGATTTGTCGAGATGTGCTATTTCAGTAAGGGCAAAACCACTGATAGTGACGACCGTTTTTAGGCGCAAGAACTAGGTCTTCATCGAAGCGTAACAACCGTTCAGTTGTCCAACGATCTTGCCGAAGCAAGAAAACGACTATGGTACAGCGTTTATACAACGGATAGATGGTGTTGTGCAGTAATGGGTCGACCCCTTGCGATTGCTGATTCGGATTGTGATGTGGATTTGCCTGTTGCGCGGGACGCGGAAGGTGCGAATGGCAACGATTATACCCTCTTTGTCAACTTTGTCAAATTGTCTGGTATCCTGGGTGAAGTGCTGCGACGTATCTACTCGCCAAAAGCAAAATCCGACGGTTATAAGACGACGGCGATGGAACAAACCGTGCATAGTTTGCAACGTATGCTCAATGACTGGTTTACCCAAGTGCCTGATGACTGCCGTATCACCCAAGAAGATCTCGCGGTCATTCGTCAATCTCCTGAACGCTATGCGAACACCAAAAAATTGACAGAAGGTGGTCCTATGACTGTGTGTTATCATTGTGTTGTGATATTATTGCACCGACCTTTTATCGTTTTTGAAAATGAAGACAAACAAGCGCCGATGTTCATCGAGGCCATGCAACGATGTATGGAGGCTGCAAAGATGTCAATTGACATTGGACGTATTGTTTCAAGTTTGGATATTTCTCGATTTGGATGGAATTTTGCAGGTACCACAAATAAGAATTTGATCAATTAGGCAAGCCGCTGACGTTTCTTTTAAGCATATTCTATATTCCAAGCATCGCTTATACACGTCTATAATTGCACTAGTCCTGAACCGGAAATAGCGAATACTGCGCGAGAATATGTGAATGTGAGCATTGAAGAATGTCTGACACCGCTGGCCAATGACATCCCTTATGGCCCTCCCGTCTTGCCATTTTTGCAAACGTTATTAAGCCTTTTGGAAACGAATTCGTCTGGAGATGAGAAAAAGACGTCACAATCAGAGAAACAATCAGAGAATGTTAACAAGGAAGCAGCACCAACCTCTGTTCGTCAGGTATCCCCCATGAGCGTTCAACAAATCGTATCGGGTTTGGAAAGTATTCCAAATGATTCTTCCATACCGAAGGCTGCGACTGAGACGGATCAGTCATCGAATACGGCCGCATCGTTGCTACTAGGTGGGCCCTCCTCCGTGACACAAGCAACGTGGCAATATCTCTTCTCTTCTGCAGGCACGCCTTTTGCCGATGGTACGAATGGATTCGATATGCAAGGTAAAAAAAAAAAGGAAAAGGGAAGGAAAATTGTCGCGGAGAACTAACTTGTTTACTGATAGGCTGGGAGAGCGTTCTCCTTGATAGCCACAACAATGGCAATGCGTTCATGCAGTAAAATAAGGTTTAAGCTCGAAAGAGCGGCGTGTACCATGACAACAACCCCCTTCCATTACACCCTGACAATTCAGGGCTATCGTTGTATATAGACTTTTGATATAAAATGTGCAGTTTTTTTTTACTTCACGTTAGAAACAGATTATCTTGATCCCTTAAACAATGATACAATCCCTAGATCTTCACCAAAAGTAGACTACCCGTGTACAAAAAATTCATCCACCGCCTATTTTGCTGCGCCATCTCGCGCATTTCGGTTTATAAATGACGGTCATGGACAATAAGCTATCCATTCGTTTCTTCAGCACAATGGATGGTCGCGACGGTAACGCTAACTTGTGGCTGGCTTCTGTTTTAGCTGGTTCAGCCATAGGAAGTGCAATGGTGTTATCAGTGCAGCGTTACAGAGCTGGCCGTCGGCAGTGGTCTCTTGCTACAATGGCGGAGGATACAGATCGCGACCTTTCTGTCCCATTTTCTGACCATGGCAGACGGTTACGCATCTTTCTGGACACTACTGTGTTAGCACTCCTTCGACTTGGTAGCTTCATTATGATGATCCGCAGCAACTATAATCGTAACGTGACGAGTGACGCCATTGCTTCTGCATTGATGTTTCTCTCATCGCTCTACGCTTTTGCGCTGGCTAGTGTCTCTCAGAAATATCGCTTTCCTAGCAGTTGGGGTTGGGTCCTTAATGTTCATCTTTGCGTATTCTCCTTTGTTGCCTTCTGTGAAGCGGTCTACAGCTGGGTCTTTCTTCTTGACGTCTCGCAACTGTCTTTCAAAGGCGGGCTACCGATGGTACTAACGACCTTGTTGAACATCGACCTTGTTTATACCACGTCAACTATCCAGCGTGGCCGGCCTTTTGTCCACAACGGCCAATCGGTAATCCCAATTGATGTGGCTTCGATCTTTAGCTGGTTATCTTTTCGTTGGATTACCCCTCTGATCAAAGCTATCAACAGAGATAGCCGTACCACGCTTCCGTTACTTCCGGCTGCTTACCGTGCATCCAATCTTCTGGCAGCTCTTGATGCTTACCGTTCAAAGTCGCTTGTTCTTCGATTGTTCTCTGTCAACCGCAAGTACTTCTTTCTGCAGTTTCTGCTGAACGTATTGATTGCCTCTCTGTTCTATGCTCCTGCGTATTTTGTGAATCAGCTATTGAAGTATATGGAATCCTTTCAAGAAAACCCCACGGCAGAAGGCACCAAGGAGGGTTTCCTCTTTGTCTTTGGATTAGCTATCGTACTCATTTTGGTAGAAGTTGTTCTCGGTCAGACGCAATATTTTGGTATGGCCTCAACATGTTGTCGTTCTTTCTCACTTACAAATGAAAAGAATTCGCAAGCCAGGCTCGAATCAAGGCCATGTTAGATCTCGAAATTTATCGCAAAACGCTGCGACGTATGGATACGTCGGTCAACCATGAAGAAGATGAAACGTCTGCTGGGACAATCGTGAATTTGATGAGCACGGACGCCGTGAGAGTTTCTGAATTTGTCTCTGTTATGTTCACTTTGGTCAAGGCGCCTATCGAGATCGCAGTAGGTATCTTCTTTCTCTATCAACTATTAGGTCTCTCTTGTCTCTTTGGATTTGCTATTATGCTTGTGTCTTTGCCGATGAATCAAATCACCTTCAAGGCATTTTCCAAAATCCAAACAAACTTGATGGCGGCTCGAGACAAGCGCGTCTCGTTCATGCATGAGGCCCTACAAGGCATACAGCACATAAAGTTTTTTGCCTGGGAGTCTCTTTGGCAGGGCCGTATCCTGGAGATCAGGAGAACAGAACTAAAGAGAATAAAGGTTGCCTCCTTTTGCGAAGTATTCTTTTTCACTCTCTGGGAAAGGTAATAAGAAAAGAAAATCGATCTTACTTACTAATCCTTGGTATTACTTTACAGCACACCTCTGGCGGTCATCCTTATCTCCTTTTGGTCTTACACTGTGCTAGAAGCTAAGCTGTTGACACCTGCTGTGGCTTTCACGACAATCACAATATTCCAAGAATTGCAATTTGTTTTGATCAATCTCCCTGAATGTATGACCCAGCTTGTCCAAGCATTGACAAGGTTAGTTACTTACTCATCGACACCCTTTTCTTACTTTACTATTTTAGTATCCGACGTATTGATAATTATCTGACGGAAGGTATTGAAGTTGATCTGACCTCGGACCTTCTTGTTCCCCCGGAGACAGAGGAGACGGAAATTGCGTTTGAAGGCGCTGATATTACCTGGCCAAGTGCACTTTCTGCCTCGGAGACCAACTTCGTCCTAAGAAACGTCAGTGTACGGTTTCCCCGCAAGGAGTTGAGTTTGATCTGTGGCGCCACCGGCTCTGGCAAGACATTGATGATGCTAGGCCTTATCGGCGAAGCGACGATACTCCGAGGCGAGGTGAGCTCTCCACGTATCTCGGAAACAGACTGCCCTCCTACCATTCCACCCAAGCATTGGCTATTGAAGAATGCTGTAGCCTACGTAGCGCAGACAGGTAAACCGAAAAAGGGCCGATAGCGTCACTCTAACGCAGATGACTAGCATGGCTTCAAAATGCGTCTATTCGTGACAATATCTTGTTCGGTTTGCCCTACGTAGAAAGCCGCTACAAAGAGACGCTCTTTGCTTGTGCATTAAACAAGGATCTATCCATCTTCGAAGATGGTGATATGACAGAAATTGGAGAAAAGGGTATTACACTCTCTGGAGGTCAAAAGGCTCGCGTCGCTTTGGCAAGAGCTGTCTATTCGCGAGCCCAGAATATATTTATGGACGATATTCTAAGTGCTGTGGACGGTAAATTCTTGTTAGCCCAAATGCTTCCCGTTCACCTTTTTTTTTTGTTTTTTTTTTTTTTTGCTGTAGCGCATACTGCCAAGCATTTGTACGAGCACTGTCTAACAGGACCACTCATGAAGGATCGCACGCGGATTTTGATCACACATCATACTAGTCTGTGCCTTCGTGGATGCAGTTACCTGGTGCACATCCATCAAGGCGTTGTCAGCGAATCTGGCTCACCGGCGGCACTACGTGAATCCGGAAAGTTAGCCTCCATTCTTTCAGAAGTAGGACAACACACGACGGTTGAAACTACTGAAGACGATGAAGTTAATGGTCTTCCTGACAAAGACAAAGCACCGAAAGTGCTAGTCGAAGAAGAAGGCAAGTTGTATTTTCTGAGATGGCCAGGGTTAATAATTTGATGTTCGCAGAAAGAGAAACTGGTCAGGTCAAATCACGTTTTTACATCACGTATCTACGAATGCTTGGCAATCCTTTCTATTGGATTATCCTCGCTGGTATTGTTATAGGGTCCCGCTGTCTTGATGTCTTTACCACCTGGTGGCTTAAAAGATGGACCCAGGCTTCTATGGATGAGGAGAATCCGCCACAGCTCAACTTCTATTTGACAATCTACGTGGCAGCTTCCATTACCAACATCCTTGTGGGACAAGTTCGATTTATCATGATCTTTTATGGTGGTCTACGCGCAAGCCGAAAGCTGTATAACGACTTATTGCAGCGCGTTTTCCGGGCACCTTTGCGCTGGTTTCATGTTACACCAACCGGACGCATCCTCAACCGGTTTTCCAAGGATTTTGAATCGATCGATTCTTTTGTTCCCGTCCGCACGATGGGCTGTATCATGCAAATGTCTATGCTTGCTGCGTCTTTGGTAACTGTCACCAGCGTCCTTCCCACGTTTGTCATACCGATGATGGCCATCACGTTGCTTAATGTAGTCATGGGTCGAAAGTTTATCAATGCTTCTCGCGAGCTTAAACGAATTGACTCTGTTACTCGCTCCCCGCTATTTACCCATTTTGGAGAAACCTTGGGTGGTATTACCACGATCCGTGCATTTGGAGCTGCGCAACGGTTTCTGCGAACCATGATAGACTATATCGATACGAATTCACGGCCCTACTATTACATCTGGGTTGTCAATCGTTGGGTCAGCATCCGATTCGGCTCCATGGGTGCATGTGCAACTCTGCTTACTGGCGTCATTATCCTTCTCCATCTGGACTCAATTGATGCTGCTACAGCCGGTTTCTGTCTCAGCTTCGTGCTTGTGTACACCCAGCAGGTAGATTCCTCTATTGTTTTTGGTTCACCAGTATATTCAACTACGGATATCTGCGTAGATGTTTATGGGTATCAAGTGGTACACGAATCTTGAAATGAGTTTTAACTCTGTGGAACGTGTGGTTGATTTTATGGAAATTGATCAAGAACCTCCTGCCCTGACAGATGTGAGACCACCTGCTGGAGTAAGTTCTTGGACAATTACTTTTCAAAAATTGATTCTTAATTAACCTCTGTATAAAGTGGCCAGTGAACGGACATATCGAGGTGAAAGATCTCCAAGTGCGCTACGCCCCGGATCTCGATCTCGTACTCAAAGGATTGACGTTCTCGATTCATGCACAAGAAAAAGTGGGAGTGGTTGGTAGAACAGGAAGCGGTAAATCGACATTGGCACTATCTCTCTTCCGGTTTCTCGAGGCCAGCTGGGGTACCATTCATATTGATGATGTCAACATCAAGGACATTGGTACCTATGACCTTCGAAGCAATCTCACAATTATTCCTCAAGGTAAAACAAAGGAGGTTTGAATCTGTTGCTGATGATTAGCAAGATCCCACATTGTTCTCTGGCACGCTTCGATCCAATATGGATCCGTTTGATCAATTCAGCGATGCAGATATCTTTACAGCGTTGCGTAGAGCTCATTTGATCCAAGCCGCAGAGACAGAGGAAACGTGCGTCTTCACGAACTTGGATACACCCGTGAGTGAAGGTGGTCGTAACTTCTCACAGGGCCAGCGTCAGCTACTGTGTCTTGCTCGGGCCTTATTGAAGCGTGCAAAAGTGGTACTCATGGACGAGGCCACAGCTAGCGTTGATTTTGAAACAGACAAGGCTATCCAGAAAACAATCACGACGGAGTTTGCGGATTGCACCATTCTGTGTATTGCTCATCGGCTGCATACGATCATTGAGTATGACAGAATCCTCGTACTTGATCAAGGTGAAATCAAGGAATTTGCCAGGTATCCAAAAAAAAAAAAACACAAGATACAGAGATGAGATGATCTCATAGCTAACCATTCAAACGATAGTCCTTTGCAACTCCTCCAGGACAGCAATTCGTTATTCCATAAGATGTGTCAGAATTCTGGACAGTTTGACCAGTTGATGGCGCAAGCAAAACAAAAGCATCAGCTCGTTGATGTGATGTAATTTCATGGGATCATAAATAAAGCTTTCCTCAGGAAACTCTGGTGTTCCCCTTTTTTTTTTTTTTTTTTTTCGTTAGTTCACACTACCATGTTATTGTACAACCAGATATGGATGGGCCTTGTTGTGATTTTTATTTCTTTTAGTTCACAATATCCCGCTCATTCCTAAAAAAAAATTCATTTTGTCCCAATCCTTTAGATAACATCAACAGCGGCAGGGAATTCGAAAGCAACGTCCTTGCCGGTGAGCTTTCTGTAGACAGAGGAGAAAGTGTCCAACTTGTACTCCAGAGAGGTGGCATCCTTGCTGTCAAGGAAACTAAATCACAATCCTATAAGAATCCCTCTTTGCTTCCCATCAATTAATAACACTTACACCTTGATGGTCTTGGAACCATCAACCTTGACACGGGTTCTCTTGCCGACGATTTCGGTAGGGAAGACCATGTCTTCCAAGATGGCATCGTGAACATTGGTCAAGGTGCGCGATCTGGGACGGGGCTGCTTGGCGTTGGAGCGACGGCCAGGCTTGGCAAGAATGCGGCGCTGAGCAATGAACACAACGTGGCGGTCGGAGAACTTCTTCTCAAGCTCGCGAGTAAGTCTATCAAATACTTGATTAGCATGCGAAATAAAAAAGCATTTGCGCTTGCACACCATGCACATGCGTTTCGTATATTCATGGGTGGCATGCATGCTCAGCTCATGTTTCGATTTCTTACCTAGCCTGGATCTTGTGGAAGGCCTTTTGGGCGGGGACAGGCACGAAGATGACAATAGCCTTCTTACCACCACCAATTTCAAGTTCCTTGGCAGAGGAGATCTGGAGGGGAGCCAAATCCTTCTTCAACTCGGGAACGTTGTTCTGCAAGTCCAAAAGGGCCTGGGAAACGGTAAGCTCGAATTCGCTGGCAGACTCGGCTGCGATCTTGTGAGAAGCCATGGTAAACTATAATGCATTCGAATTCATGGAGAGAGAGTTGTAGAAAACGTCACGGACACGATGCGTCAAGTGTAAGTATACAAGAAAATGGAAGAGAAAAAAAAAAAGATGGGTACGTTTGGTAAGTAACATTTTTCTTCATATCCAGCCATCTCCTTCTACCCAGCATCCATCCATCTATCCATCCATCTACGTGTCTCCCATAATTCCTCGCCAAAGATCATTCACGAATACATACTTGATGCGAAAAGGAGGGAACTTTCGGCTGGGCCTCTCGCCCACCTATTTTTTTTCGTCGTTCCAAACCTTGGTCCCCGCCCGGACAAAAAATACAAACACCGCTTGTTCCTGTAATTTCGACCAATCAAATCTGGCTTTACTCGTCCATCCCAGTTGGATAGAGACAACGGCTTTGGCTTCCAAACCATGTTTAACTAACGTTGACATATTTATTGTTTTAACATTATAATGGAACTCGTGTATGAAAATGACCGACTATCAGCAGCATTTGGTAAAAGTATATTGTGTGCGACGTTCAATCTTTTCTTAAAAGCCTATTATCAGACAGAGATCGAATCAGAGCCTATAGGTACAAGTATTTGCTTATATCTGCAAGAAGCCTAAAAGAGCCTCGATCAATTTACAACAGAAGTCGTTGAGGCAATATAGCAATGACAAAGCATGATCACTGCGAACAGATATGCAATGAAGACAGGAAAAAAAACGGACTATAATGTTCCATCCTGTATTTATCTCATGTCGCGCGCCAGAGATACGTTTTGCAACAATCGCATTTCCTGAGTGTACAAAACGAGATAGCAATTTTTTTCTTCGACTAGGCTCTTCCTAAACGCGTCGATGAAGTACACGTACGAGAACATTCCTACTAATTGTTTGGCGTTTAGACCGCACCACTTCTATCCAAAACCACCTTGGCCATGGTGTGTATAGCCATACATTATCGCTCTTCTATAACAGACCTCCGTAAGAAATTGCATCGCGCCATGCCCAAATTCAATCAAGCAGAAGCCGCTAACATATTCATAAAATCTCAGTGTGAACTTGGCTCTTTATGGATATAAAATTTATTTAAGTTGATACCTACTTAGTTTGCGGATAGATTTGATGCAATTGCACCGCCAGCAGCACTTCCGTAAAATACTATGCCACTTCTCAGGAAAAGCTCTAGTGCCATTTTAAGAGTAGCCGTCCTTATGTTCGTGTTAGGTGGAGGTTTAGCGAAAAAGAGTCGATGTCGCGTATCTTTAGAGAATGTGGTTTTTCCCAGAGCAACAAGCGAAACAATAGATCCTGCCGACGCAGCTAGGAGTGACCGAGCGGGTGGTTGAACATCTAAAGAAATAAGTAGCTGTTGTCATGATGCGTGTGTATTTCTCATCGCATACCTTGTTTGTGGCGTACACGACTTGTTACAGTGTCTACAGTGTCAAACACTTTCGTCCATGTAAAATAACCAATGGGTGTGCCAATGAGAATGACAGGAAGGACAGCCGCCATTGCGAGAAGGTTGTTCGTGTTTGTTCCACCAAAAAAGGGATTTCAGACGACCACGAACAAAAGTCACGACTATCAATCATGAGCCTAGCGTGTGTTACAGCTGAGGTCAATGACATGAGTATCATTGACCGTGGCTCTCGGTCTCCAGTGTGTAATTGACTGTGGTGAACTTTTGTCGATGAAGAATGGCGCATAAAGGGTGGATGATTGAGAACCAATTTACAAAATTATCTAGAAAACCGATGAAGTGCTATATCAAGACTGATAATCGCTTGCCATGAGCACTCGATCATACTAGTTACGGTGATACAAACATTTTTGCACACCTGGACTACACGAATACAGATACTTCCACAGCAGCCTAACAATTTTCACGTGGGTTCAATATCTGTCCTGGAAGAACATGAAAATTTCTCTGAAAACTGACCATTCGCGATTGTAGCCAGCGAGCAGGAAGCCTACAGAAAAAAGCGATTCCGTCACTTGATCGAAGAGTATTCCGACATCGGCCAGAAGTCTCTCAAGAGATTGCATATAAGCTTTCTTGGAAACAAACGGCTCGAGTACACCACGTCTAACGCATACCTCCTTCCAGAGTCAAATTTGAGCATCAGACGATACACTCTATTGAAGTTCAAGCATATTAAGGTTTCCATCCCTTTCTTTCGCCCAGCCTACCTACCTAACGCAAGGTAAACAATTGTTTTAAAACATCGAAGAGAAATATTGCACAAAGTAGCACACTGATGATTCGCAACCGTGCAAAATGAAGCCCAATCTGTTGACCACTTATGGTTTTCCGCGTCCTATGTCGATTAGTTGTCTTCTCAGATCAGTCATAGTAGCACAGGTGGACCTTCCTGTATGTTTAAACTTAGGTACTCTATTTGCAGCTTTGTGGAACAAAGTATAAGGTGACATCAAAGCTATCATTGCTTGTTAATTCTTTCTTTCTTTCTTTCTTCCAAACTAGCATACATTCTTGGTTGGTCAGTGCCCTATCTTGATCGGAGACCTCTCATTTTCTGACAGCAGACCAAGACTACCGGAAAAGACCAAATATTGACTTAACTAATTCGTTTTTCGAAGCATTTAATAGTTATAAAAAAACAAGACGACATACGCACGCATGAACGATTCAGTGATAGAAAGCTTGGACGGAAGTACTAACTTCAGCTCTCGTCTTCAGCTTATAGACGAAAACCAGAATTTTTCGTATGTGTGCTTATACCACAATATGAAAAACGATAACTTACCTTCACACCTAACATATTCTCATAGGAACAAGCTACCGACATACATGCATCGGTGGGGCTTGGCTGATGCTGGTGTGGAGTACAATGTAGTTGCAATAATTGGTTCTCAGAGTACCGGCAAAAGTATGTCAGCACATGTCAAAGAGAGAAGAGCATGTCCACTTGACGATTCCCATATTAGGTACTCTCCTGAACCAGCTTTTCGGAACGTCCTTCGATGTGATGCCGAGAGGGAGACGATGTCAAACAACCAAGGGCATCTGGCTGTCCCGCGATAGAGAAATGCCTGTGCTTGTGATGGACGTCGAAGGAACAGATGGCCATGAGCATGGAGAAGACAAGGGATTTGAACGTAAATCCACACTGTTTTCCGTGGCTACAAGTGAAGTCTTGATTATGAACATCTGGGAACAACAAATTGGCCTATATGAAGGCGCCAACTTAGGGATGCTCAAAATGGTTTTTGAGGTCAATCTCCAACTCTTCCGAAATCAGCAAGGGTGCGTGTTGCTTTCTGATGTATTTTATAAATCCATAGGAGGATGCTCATCTACCTACGATAGCTGCGGAAAAGTTCTAGTAATGGTTATTATCCGCGATTACACTGGTGAAACGCCTATAGAAAGTCTGGAATATACGCTTCAAGGTAGCCTTGAGGCTGTCTGGGCCGATATTCCAAAGGTGATGTTTATTTGTAATCACGCTTTTGCTCACAAACTATTTCAAAAATTTAGCCGGATGGATTTGAAGATTGTAATGTTTACGATTATTTCGGTTTTGCATACATTGGATTGCCTAACAAGATCTTCTTCCCGGAACAATTTAATGAAAGAGTGGCAGAACTCCGCCAGAGGTACTCTGAGCTCATAATACCAGGAAAACTGACATTCAGAAAAAGATTCGGCAATCCTAGCCACGAAAACTATGTGTTCCGCCCTCAATACCATAGGCGAATCCCTGCTGATGCATATTGTAATTATGCATCAGAAATTTGGAAGCAAATTCGGGAAAGTAAAGACCTCGATTTGCCAACGCAATTGGAGCTCGTAGCTCAACATAAATGTACTATAATCTTCAATGTAAGATACCTCTCCCAAGTACCAAGGTTATTTAGTATTCCATTTTATAGGCGGCATTAGAAGCTTTTATGGAAAAAGTTGGATTCCTAAAGTCGCTCCTTGTAGAAAAAGAGCAGATCATTTCAGATCTTGGTGAAAAAATGCGGACGTTACGGAACCAAACACTTTGTCCATTTGATCAGGATGCATCTCGGTATTACCGAACCGTATACCTCCAGAAGAGAGATGAGCTATTTATGGCAATTGACAAAGAACTTCACGTATGTTTCATTGACCAGCTCAAGAATTTGCGTAGAGTGGCGGTTACCAATTTTTATGAAAATGTAAAGGTAACAGACAGTTAATTGAGTATTCGCATCATAAATTATATATAGACTAAACAGCGAAAGACATCGTACGATGTTGATGTTGTGAAGAAAGAACTAAAGGCAGCTGATGACTATTTTGTTCATGGCGCTGAAGGCAAGATAAATTGAATATTCAACAGCAGCTAAAATCACGTATAGCTAGTATTTTACCCGAGACTGGCTGGTCATACGGTCATGAACACATACTGCTCCGCAAACAGTTAACTGAAGTAAACGGGCAACTGCAACAGGAAGAAAACGAGAAGTTTGCGATGGAGGCGCGTCTTCGGGAAGAACTATCACAGAAGAAGAGAGAAAAACAAGAGATTATTGAAGAAGTATGTCTGAGAACGGGAAAACAACTGCGCGAACATGAAGAGGAGAAACAGCTTGCTTTGGAAGCATGTCTTCAGAAAGAACAACAGTTATGCGAAGAAAACGAGAACAAGTGTCTCATTATGGAAGCGCGTCTGAACGAAGAAAGGAGGATACATGCAGAGAAAAGAGAAGAACGATTTGCTGCAGAAGCCCGCTTGCAAGAAGCTCAACGAAGCTATGAAGCATTAGAAATGGATATTGTGGCAGCACCTCGGAGAACAGGAAATGCTGGCTCGTGGTTTGGAGCTTTGGCTGCTACCGCTGTCACTGCAGCAGGTATCTTTACTGGGCGACCTGAATTTATTGCCGCTGCACATGCTGCAGGCTCAGCTTTTAAGTCGTTACTCGGTTAGGAAAGTTCTGGAATGATTGCTGCTATTCCTTCAGTCATTGGCCTTCATGGATCTACCCGAAGCATTGTTTCGAAGCATCTGAGATCTTCATGAAGCCATATTCTGATATTGCCAGGCTGAATAGAAGTCCATCTGAAAACTTTACAGAACCCTACTGCAATTGTTTGTAGCTTTGGATCCCATTTGTTCCATATATATGTGAGCATCATTTTATGTCGGTATGCCACCCATATCTAAAGGCGTGAAGACAAGCCCAAACACGGGTTGATATAAGGCTGCACTGACCCTCTTCACCTTGTACTCTTTATACAACGCGTTACGGCATCTTTATGACCATTTACAATCGAAACTCGGCTTTAAAGAAGGTTGAGTACAATTATTTAAGGATATGACCTGTCAAGACGGTCAGTGAGTACCCGATCCAACCATCTAGACTAGCACCAGTTTCATGGAATATATCAAGTTTTGCTTACTCCATAAGCTTGACTTGATGTTTTGGAGAGAACTCTAAAACTCACTACCGACTATTCCCACTCATTTGGGCTTCAACTTTTCATGCCGCTTCCGGCGGGAAAAATTCGTGCAAACAACTGAGGTGATTCATATCTGTCAAGCTCAATTTTCCAGACGAGTCTCCTATATCTAACATCATGTAAGTATCAACTTAAGTTAGTGATGTAAATATAAAGTACTCAGTGGGGTATCATATTAAACCAATAACCTCTCATGCGCTGCATCAGTGTTTCATATTGCGATTTCATGACTAATAACGGTGCCACCATTTCACTGTCGATATGTTAAAGTTAATCTTGTGGTACGTTGCAGCTTCTGTTCTTTGAGAATATTCTACAACGCCGCTGCCGCGACTTCTCATCCCATGTCTTGCAATTAGCACGACCTTGTTGTGACCACATTTTATGAAACGCATATTAAACGAGTAGAAATCGCAAAGCCAGAAGAGGAGGCAGAAAAACAGTAGCTTCCAAAGCAAGATTGGGGATCGTTAAACATATTCCGATCTTCACCATGAAATATCCAACAGCTAACTAGCGATGATTGGTACAGTATTGTGACCATATAAAGATATAAACTGTTCGGTTTCTATATGGATAATTGCAAGGGCGTGGCAGACCAGGAACAATTTCCCAAAGAATGGAGATATCGTCTAAATTTTCTAGTTACTTATTCACGCAGGACGTAGCAGCACCACTGACGCTACAAAGTATCCGCTTGCCTTCACGATTCTTTTTCTCTTCGGTTGCTTTCATGACTCCTTCAACAAAACGCTTCCTTATGAAATCTCCTACTTCTTCAAACGCCTATTTTGGTTGATAATTGTTTATGGAAAAGTCACGTACAACTGTCGGAACGGCTTTCATGTAAAATGTTGTGACTAAACTCTACTATACAGAGTTTTCTATGGGAAAATGTACTAAATAGGATCCTATATGTTCTGATTATGAACACAGTGCTCCTTGAACGTTCATTAGATTAGGAAAATCATGTCACACGATTCAGGTAACTATGGCACCACAACACAGAAATTCGGCTTCCAATCTTGTTATACGTGGTGCCACAGTTCGACACCTGAGCTGCTCAAGTTACATGTACAGTGTAGCCCCAACTTGTTGTTTACGCATTTATGTCAAGTTATAAGATAGGTTTCGTTACCCTCGTTTCATGTCTGCCACCTGTGTTCGTCTCCTTTTCTAGGTATCAATTTGCAATATCCAATGTTTCAATTTCAATTCTACCTGCGACCTGCCAATATGTTTATGAATTGAGTAGCGAGCTAACGATCGTGTTTTATTTACTTTTAGCATATGAATAACGAAAAAGTGAATACAAGCGGGGTCAAAAATACAAACGCGGTACCTCATCTTCAGCTTATAGATGAGCATCAGAACTTCACGTACGTATGCGTACGTCACAAATTGGGAGTCTATCGTCCTAAATCTGTTTACTATGTTTTCTAGGAAAGTCTTACCTAAGTATATGTCTCGATGGGGTTTGATAAACGCCGGTTTTGAATACCACGTTGTTGCAATCGTGGGCTCTCAGAGCACTGGAAAAAGTTAGTGGACGCTATCAAATCGAAAAGTCGAGAAACTGTATTGATTAGCTTATGCATAGGTACTCTCCTGAATGAACTATTTCACACATCCTTTGACGTGATGGATAGCCGTAAGCGCAGCCAGACGACGAAGGGTATTTGGCTATCTTGTAGCAAAGAAATGCCTATCCTTGTAATGGACGTTGAGGGCTCTGATGGCCGTGAACGTGGTGATGACAAAGATTTTGAACGTAAATCCGCATTATTTTCCATGGCTACCAGCGAAGTAATCATTTTCAACATTTGGGAGCACCAGGTTGGACTCTACGACGGCGCAAACTGGGGAATGCTCAAGACGGTGTTTGAAGTCAACCTTCAACTTTTTCATAATCCTAAAGGGTAGGAAATGATTGCAGAACAATAGCTATTTGAGGTTCAGCAAGATATGGAAAGAAAAATAGCGACTGATTTTGGTTTGCTTTCTTGTCATAGCAATCGAAAGTCCGTAGAGGGAGCCGAATCGAAAACGCTTTTGATGGTCGTTATTCGCGATCATACTGGCAAAACCCCTATGGAGAACCTGGAAGAAACTCTCCAAAAAGACTTCGAAAATATCTGGGTTCAACTTCCAAAGGTATCATTCGTTTCTTATTGTCGCTGCTTACAAAACTCCTTTTCCAACTTATTTCAGCCGAAAGAGCTTGAAGAGAGCAAAATTGAGGACTATTTTGGATTCACATACATAGGATTGCCTCATCGAGAATTTCAAACCAAAAAATTTTGCGAAGAAGTATCAGTGCTCCGTCAAAGGTAAGCTTATACTGAGAAGAAAGCGATGCTAACGTCCACTAAGGTTCAGTAACTGTAATAATGAAAACTACGTATTCCAGCCTCAGTACCGCAAAAGTATCCCTGCTGATGGATATCATCGTTACGCATTTGATATCTGGGAGCAAATACGGAATAATGAGGATCTTGATCTGCCAGCGCAGCAAGAACTTCTAGCTCGGCATAGATGCAGCGAGATACTGAATGCAAGTTGCACACAACGTATCAGCATTGCTGACTCCGTTTTCAAATTCTATAGGCAATACTTGGAGTTTTTGCGAAGAAAATGGAGCCCTTGAATACATCAGTGTTTGGGAAAGAGAATGTTATTCCAGAACTCGGCAAGAACATGCAAGATCTACAAAAATCGACAGTGAAATCGTTTGATGAGAGCGCATCTCGATACCACCAGGAGGTGTACAAGCAGAAGAGGCACGAACTGCTGAAAAATCTCGATGGAGCATTACATGCATGTTTCATTGGGCAACTAAAGAATCTGCGCAAAGAAGCGATTGCAAGATTTGACGAATCGCTGAAGGTAAGCAGAACCCATTTGGCATCGATAATTTAAGTGACGACCCACAGTTTGAACTACTAACTTCTTCATGCAATTTTGATGTTACTGCGAAAAATTGCAAGCAAAGTGCTCATGACTACTTCGAAAAGGAGGCAAAAGGAAAGTCAAAGAGAACGTGCGGCAAAATCTAAACTTTACGTACAGAAACCATTTTACCTGACAGCGACTGGTCGTATAGCCAGGAACTTAGATTACTCCAGGAGGACCTAATGAAGCATCAGGAAGGAGCCCGTAAAATCCAGGAGGAGATACAAGCGCAAGTAACAGCCAGGTTAGCAGAAGTAAAAGAGCGGCAGCAGGAAGAATTTCGTCGGAAAGAAGAAGAACAAAGACAAATACGAATGAACCTGGAACAGAGTCTGCAAGAGGAACAGAGAAAGCGACACGCTCAAGAGCTCGAAGCGCTCAATCAAAAGCACGAAGCAGATCTTGCTAGAGAACGGGAAAACTTTCAAAGACAACTTGTAGAAGCGAGATCTAGTGGTGGAGGAGGATGGCGTTGTATTATTTCTTAGTGGATGAGGAGCAATAAACCGTGTATTTCCCTCCATTATCGGCGGACAGTAGATTTGTTCACTGCCTTATACAAGTAACAATTTCTCCTAGCTACATAGTATAACGCAAAAATTTTGTCAAAGCATGTTTAATGATACGACTGGCTTCATGAGATATTAACCAATTTCACGCATAGTCTTGTAGCCGGATTTGTCATTTGACAGTTTCCTGTATTCTTGCATCACAGCACATCCCCTGACAGTGATATCCATTATCCTTGTTGTAGTAGCGGAATGGCTGTATATCATAACCATTTTTGCACTCAAAATAATAATAATGCAGAGCTTTCTTCGGTATGACCGTATGTTTTACCCAAAGCGCACAGTCTCGCTTAGAGCTAAAGGCCAATCAGATTGCTGCACTCCAACTGCCCAATACCCAATTTCGTCAGTGTGCCACATTTCGCTTGTTTGGCTTCTAAGATGAACTGTGGTGGTAACTTTAACTTTCCATCGGCATGTGCTTCATATCGTATTACATTTCGCTCCGAGTTTGTCTCTTCATGTTTCAGATTTTTGTAATTTGCCACAAACTTTGAAATCTCGGTACCTCTTCTTGGCTTTTGTCGTACTTGTCCATTTACGGACGTACAGTAGAATAAGATAAAAGCAGGATATATTGCACCACCGTTAAAAAATTTTTTCTGTGCAATTTACAGCAATTATGGGAGAGAAAAAAATGGATGCAGCCGAAAATGGCTCAATGGTGGGTGATCGAAACGGCGACACCCAACCCGTTCCCCGTCTTCAGCTTATAGATGAGCACCAGAACTTCACGTATTTATACTTGTACTAGTGTCAGGAGAACATGATTCACCATAAATCTGTTTTTTACTTTTCTAGAGAGGATCTACCAACGTATATGAATATATGGAGCCTAGCTGATGCTGGACTGGAATACAATGTGGTTGCAATCATGGGCTCCCAAAGTACAGGAAAGAGTAAGCCAATAGAATAGATCGCAGTAAAATATATACACATTACGGTTTCCACTTAGGCACTCTTCTGAATCAACTTTTTGGAACATCCTTTGACGTAATGGTCAAAAATATGCGGCGTCAGACCACAAAAGGAATATGGATATCTCGTGGTAAAGGGATGAATGTGCTCGTAATGGATGTCGAGGGAACAGATGGTCACGAGCGCGGTAAGGACAAGGAGTTTGAACGTAAATCTACGCTTTTTTCCATGGCTACAAGCGAGGTTATGATTTTGAACGTCTGGGAGAATCAGATCGGTCTCTATGACGGCGCCAACTTGGGCATGCTTAGGACAGTCTTTGAGGTCAACCTCCAGCTGTTCCAAAACAAGAAGGGGTAAATAGAGCAACTAAAAATGTGCAAGAGGAAGAATCTGGTTGATATTTGTTCATTTGTTTGATGTAGCAAAGAGAAACTTCACCTAATGATCATGATCCGTGACTACACTGGCGAAACTCCCATAGAGAGCTTACAAGAAACACTTCAAAGCGATTTTCAGAATATCTGGGCCGAACTTCCAAAGGTATCCAATGCTTACAATCCTACTTTGCTTACAGCATTTGTCAAATATATTATAGCCTGATGGTTTAGGAGACTGCAATATATATGATTACTTTGATTTTACTTACGTTGGTTTACCCCACAAGGTTTTCTTTCCGGAGCTGTTTAGCGAAAAAGTGGCAGAACTCCGCCATTGGTAATCCCGATACTGTAAAGACGATACTCATACGTAGGAATAGGTTTAACGATCCCAATAGTCCTGACTATGTATTCCGACCATGCTATCGAAAACGTATCCCTGCTGATGGGTACTATAACTACGCATCTGACATCTGGGATCAAATTCGGCGGAACAAAGACCTCGATCTACCTACACAGCACGAACTCTTAGCTCAGCATAGATGCAACGAAATCTTAAATGTAAAGTTCTCTAGGTATGACAGCGCAGTTCATTTTCTGCTTTATTCTATAGGCGGTATTTGAATCATTTGCTCAGCAAATCGAACCTGTGAAGACTTCAATAGTTCGTGAGGAGCAGATTGACGCCGATCTTGCCAAAGTGATGGAAGATCTCCGACAGCAGGCGGTCCAGTCATTTAACAAGGATGCATCTAGATATCAAGAAGACATATATGAAGAGAAAAGAAAAGAGCTCCTTGTAAAACTGAACAAAGAGTTGCATGAATGCTTTATCGGTCAGTTGAAGAATTTCCGCAGGGACGTAGTTGACGACTTCAACGAGAGTTTGAGGGTAATAAGTGGACAATTTGCAATGATATCTTACGATTGCGCATAGAGTGAGCTGTTAAAATCTTCCTATGATTTGGTGGAGATACTTCAAACGTGCTTCAAGAATGCCAATGATAATTTCGTGAAGCATGCAGAAGGCAAGTTAAAAGAACGTATGTAACGAGTCTAAGCTTTAAGTTTAGCCATACTCCTATCTGAAACTGATTGGTCCTTCAGTCATGAACATAACTTACTGCAAGAAGAACTAATTAGTCAGCGACGCAAATGGGAGCAAGAAGAGCAAGAGCGACGTGCTAGGGAAGAGCACCTTAGGAAAGAGCAGGAAGAGCGCGAAAAAGAGGAGCTCAGAATCAAAGAGCGTATACAAGCTGCTGTAGAAGAAAATGCAGCAGCCGTAAGACAGAGACTTGAAGTTGAAGCACGTTTGAAACAAGAGGAACTGCGGCGCGAACAGGAAGAGCAAAGGCGGATGGACTTGGAGGAACGTCTACAGGAGGAGCAGAAAGCCCGATACGCTGAAGGAATAGAAGCCCTTAGACAAAGACATCTAGCAGAACTTGCTGAGGAACGTGTGAGACATGAGAGACTACTTGCACAAGGGAGAATGAGAGATCATTCAGGTGGTTGTATCGTTTCATAAATATTTTAACTACGGTATCACACTGCTTCCGGCAACTGCTCTAGTGATCGTGTCATGTTTATGTCATTAAAAAGTGCATACCATCATAGTTGACATATTCTCATCATACGCTGGCCGTCAATACTACATACGTATATATGCCTGCACATGCTTCTATTAGACCTATTAGTATAATTGATTGGTAGAAACGTCCTGGCGTGGGCGTATAAATTAGCTGCTTTCATCCAGGATATGTGTTCTGGCAATGTGCAAAGAAACGCTGGGCTTTCCGACTTTATGAGGACCGTTTCCGATGGTAGTGTCGGTCATTGAGAAAGTCAAAGCAGTGAAGTCAGTTGAGACTCAATTGAAAACTTCGTTCTTCTGAGAAAAGAACGGGACTTATATTACTAAGGGTTCCTTTATGTAAATGAATTCAGCGATGCAATGCCTATTTTACCGACTAGGCAGAGATTCGTATGACGAAGAGGCACAGACACAACTACCTAAGTAGAGCGAAGTTTAAAGTCCCATATCAGTATCGCGGCCATAACCGGGGCTTTTACACTATCCTAAGGCAGACTCAAATGTCTATTAGAAGTGCACTCTGTGATTTTTGTATCATGCCTTCATGCAAGTCTCCTGGAATAGAGTCATACGTACAACAACATTACAATTCGTACAAGAAGACATAGCGAAGCCACTTCAATCTTCATAAATTGCCTTTGTTCTTTTGACCGCTGGATATAACTGGATGTCAGTTATCTGAATGTATTTAGTGGATTTTCTTGAATCTGCCGTGAAACTAGGCTTTTATTCATCAACTCAAAGCGTGTTTTACTTGTGCATTTTGGTTCAGCGTACTTATCTGCGTAGAAATTCTTAATTCTTACTATAGCAAAAGAGAATGCATAAATCTTAAAAACATTGTAAGTGCTTCCTATTCATGGTTTTGACATTTTCAGGTTCGTACATCACCTTTGGCGAACGTATTCATTGTGTCTGGGTCACTTGCAGCTGACATCGGAAACGACAAATTTGAACTAGTTCTTGAGAAAATGGTTCTTCGTTTTTTCGAGATATATCGAGTTCTTTGTCCTGTAGCGTACATATATATATATATATTTATGGTGTACGTTCAGAAATTTTATAAATACGTAATCGTTTCTGATTTAAAAGATGACAAATAAATATGCAATTTCTGAGCAACTCGCAGTGTTCCAAGAAATACAGTTCTTTGAAATGATTGCTGCCGTAAAGTAGTACAAACGTTTCTAAAGAAAATACGCTCATTTTTATTTAGACAAGGGCTTTTGAAAGAGGTGCGTATGATGCGCGAACACACAGCGTCCGCTCAACATTTTGGACAATCGGGAAAGCACGATCATCCTCTTACATACATATAAGGATGAGTGCTTTCAAATGGTGCATCAACCAAACGACGCTACTGCTGCCATTCACTACAAAAACAGCCTACAATGCCTGGCGACGGGCGAACAAGCTGCTTCCTCCCCTTCGGCCCCACCATACGACACATGTTGTGTATGCGACAAGTACCTGCCGAAGACGGCCTTTGCGCCGGTAACCACCAAAGTTAGCACGTGGAATACTCATTCATTCGTAGTCACAATGGCGGTACATGCCGCAAGGTGAACGGGCGTGCCTGACCTGCTGGGCAGAAGAAGAGGATAACCACAAAAAAGCCAGATAAAGACTTTCTTTGGCTGGGATCTGAAAGACTAAATTTGCCAATGTGGAATTCTTTGAGTATCTGACATTATCTACGTAGTTCCGAGAGTAGCTCGCTATCTTCTGTGGGAAAGTGTACGCGGCTAAGTTTGTAAATGCATATCAAAGTTTTGGCGAGGTACATAATCTCTCTTCCGTTCTCCGTGGGGCAAAGTTTAATCTTAACATGGATATGGTGACAACAGAAGAATTGTCCGGTTTTTGTACATCGAGTACCAATAAGCTTCCAAAAAATACATAATCTTGTTTGATCGATTTGTGTTAGTGGCGGTGATCTAGCATCAAGTATTTGTTTTCAAGTTTCATCGTGGAATTACATTCTAAGTTCCCTAGCTTCTAAGATTGATCATCGTGCCACAATCCAATCTTCGGCTTTGCACGCTTGGCGCGCTGGTCTTTAACGGCCTTAATCGTGTGACCTGGAACAGAATATTAATTTGCTGTTATTTTCTTGCCTTCGGTTTCATATTTAGGGTACCATATACTCTCTTCGGCTTGAACTCGCTTTTATCCACAGCAAGGTATGATGACTGGTACAAAACATTGTATCGTGGTACTGAATATATGCTGTTGCGGATAGTCATATATGAAGGTTTATAGCATTGCCGACTACAGTCTGTGCCTCCAACTTATAGATGAACATCAAGAGCTTACGTACGTAATTTAAGCTGAAGGATGTGAACTGATTTTTTTATCAATACACTGGTTGGTCTTCTACAGAGAAGAGCTACCTACATATATGAACCGATGGGGTTTAGATAACGTTAGGCTTGCATACCATGTGGTTTCAATTATGGGGTCACAAAGCACGGGTAAAAGTATGTAGATTGCAACAATTGAAACCAGTATGGACATTCATCTAATATGCACTCTAGGTACCCTTCTGAATCAACTCTTTGGGACTTCGTTCGAGGTGATGGGAAAAGGGAAGCGAGGTCAGACAACGAAGGGTATCTGGTTGTCCCGCGCTAGAGATATGCCTGTGCTTGTAATGGATGTCGAAGGTTCGGACGGTCACGAACGTGGCGATGACAAAGAATTTGAACGCAAATCGACGCTGTTCTCCATGGCTGTGAGCGAGGTTGTTATCTTGAACATGTCAGAAATGCAAGTCGGACTCTACGCAGGCGCGAACTTGGGCATGCTCAAAATGGTTTTTGAAGTCAATCTCAAGCTTTTCTCCAGTAGAAAAGGGTTGGTAAAGATTATGGATAATAGTAGTCATACGCAACGGAGTAAAAGTAGTAGCTAATACTGTCCGCTTATTCGATCTAGCAAAGAGAAGACTCTTTTAATGCTTGTTATACGAGACTACTCTGGTGTAACTCCTCTGGAAAGTCTGAAAGAGACACTTAGGACTGACTTCAACAAGATTTGGGCAGATATTAGAAAAGTATGTTGTATTTCTGATACAGATTTCTAACGGGTCTCCGTCCTTATTCCAGCCAGAAGGATTTCAGGAGTGCGATATTCACGACTATTTCGAATTCACGTTCCTTGGGTTGCCTCACAAACATTTCGCTGAGGAGCAATTTAACACAGAGGTAGCGAGGCTCCGCCATAGGTAATTGCAATGCTATAAAGAAGAAGACACTGATAGGCTGCCGAAGGTTCAATGATACCAGCGACGATGACTATGTATTTCAGCCGCAGTACCATAAATGCATTCCTTCTGATGGATACTATGAATACACGTCCAATATTTGGGACCAAATCCGGAGAAACAAGGATCTCGATTTACCTGCCCAACAAGAACTCCTAGCGCGACACAGATGCAGCGAGATCTTACAGGTAAGATATCCAAACCGCGCCTGATAAACTCATTTTGCATTTCGCAGACTGTATCCCACAACTTTATGGAAGGAGTCGAGCCTATGAAAGTAGCAATTATTACAAAAGAAAAAGTCGTTGATGATCTCGGCGAAGCAATGAGGCGACTATGGAAAGAGGCTGTCGAGACATTTGATCAGGAAGCATCCTCGTATCAACTAAACGTTTACCACGAGAAGCAAAGCGAGCTTCTGGCAAAATTGAACAGAGAATTGAATGAATGCTTCATTGGTCAACTGAAGAACATGCGCAGAAGAACAATTGCAGAATTTATAGACAATTTGAGGGTAGTTTATAGATTATTCAGCATCGATGTACGTACTGAAAACTTATTTTAGATGGAACTCGTGAAGTCGTCCAGCGATATCGCGGAAGTCTCCGAAAAGTGCTCAGAAACTGCTAAAAACAGCTTTGTGGACTACGCAAAAAGTAAATTGATGGAATTTGACTGGAGAAACCTAATTTTTGCCTCTAGGTATCATTCTATCCGAAGCCAAAGATTGGTCGTATGACGACGAGCAGAAGTTGCTACAACAAGAATTAACCAAAGAAAGTCGGAAGTGCGCGCACGAGGAAATGCTGATACGAAAGCGAATAGAAGAGGCTATTGATACTCACATGAAGAAGGTAGAAGCCCAGCTTAGATCTGAGTTAATGGACGAGAAAACGTATAAAGATATGCTAGCTAAAGCACGCGAGGAAATCGAGAGAGAAATCGAAGAAGAAAGATCTAAGAATCCCCGTAAATGTGTTATTTTGTAGTTGTTAAAGGAAGAAGATCACACAGTGTCGAAAAACCCATTTATGTGATCTCCAATAAACATTTTCTATTCCTCAAAGGTCTTAGGTCTGCGTGCTGTGGCGCTTTCTCGAATAATTATCTGTAGAAAGTCCAGGCGTGTTGGGATTGTGGAACAACCCGCGAAGCATTGCGTTTTGTAAAACATTTTCTGAGAATCCACAAAAACGGTCACCATGTAACTGCTCGGTTCAACTTGCTGTGTCCTCAAAAAGCTTATGTAAATTGAGTCGTAGTTCTTACTACATTGTATTCCGTGCAAGCTGTACTTTTCTTTCCGTTCACAGGCCATATAAATAACAGCAATATATGTATACAGATATGTTACAGTTGATTATTGAGATTGCAGAGAAAAACTTTTATAACAAGTGACATTAACACATCCCTAAACACACTTTGAAAACAGTGGAAGCCGTGAGGCATCGAATATGAAAGGATAACCAGTAAGGGCTTTGTGTATTTGTAAAGATTAGACTTTCTAGGCTTAGGACCGGATGCATCGTCAAAGCCAAGTAATAAGAAACCAACGAATAAAAAACGCAATATATCTTCTCAGGGAGTCACTCCGGTATTTCATATGAGGAGGACATTGTTTTGATCATATACAAACTTAAACAATACCGGTGTGAAACGTACTTATCAAGATTCAGCCCAAGATGCGTAGTGTCCTCTTTACACTTTGTGCACAGCACAACATACATTCTCCAGTTCAAGTTTACTTGTACAGCGCATTGCTCCGCCGAAGGCATGAAAACATATCACGCTCTCCATTTCACTGTGCCAAGAGAATATATGATTATTATGTTCTCTGAGATTAAACGCGATGTGCAACTCCAACTTTATCGCTTGTGTGTTCGATGACAGTTCGAAATTTAATTACTTGGAATCTAAGATTTTTTCGTGGTGTCACGGTCCAACTCTCGCTCACATGCCTTGTATGTTATTATTCAGCTTATTTGAGAACTTCTATAATAAAATATTAAGGCATCATCACCCTTTTCTACTCTCTCTTCCAAAGAAAATTAAACTTCATTTTGAAATATGACTTTGGTAATTTTTTTACACCAGTCTGTTACCAAAATTCCCAGCCCTAGGCTCAGATGTCTTCCAAGTGGACTGCTGTGCTAATCCGACTAATCCAACTTTCGATATGATAGACTACGGAAAACGATACTATGACTGAGGTCAAAAACTATGCCTTAGTTGAGAGTTGCCACAAACTTTCAGGCCCTAGTGCTCGTCTCGAACTTATAAATGACAATCAAAAACCTATGTATAGGTTTCTGTGTTTGGGATCATGTCTAACGCACTCACCTTATTTCTATAGCGAAGACATACCTACGTTCACTCCTGAAGGCGATAACACGAGTGAGGTCACAAACGTTACCACAGGAGAAAGTTATCACAAAGGTTCGGACCTTAACTCTGGCCTCCGGTTCATAGATAAGAATCAGAAAACTAGGTACGCGTTTCTGTGCTAGAAATACTGATAACGCGTTTAATTTGTTTCTATAGCGAAGACGTATCTATGATCACTCCGGAAGGCGATACCACGAGTGAGGTCACAAATGTTACCATAGGAGAGAGTTATCACAAAAGTTCAGAACCTGACTCTGGGCTCCAGCTAGTAGATGAGAATCAGAAACTTGCGTAAGCGTTTCTGTATTTGGAATCATGACTAATATGTTCACCTTGTTTCTATAGCGAAGACGTATCTATGTTCACTACGGAAACCCATACTACGAGTGCGGTCACGAATTGCGTCTTAAAGGATGATTGCCACAAAATTTCAGAATTTAACGCACGCCTCCAGCTTATAGATGAGAATCAAGACCTTACGTACGTATTTCTGTGCTAGAAACCATGACAAACACGTCCATCTTATTTCTATAGCAAAAACTTGGCCATGTATATGAATCAATGGGGTTTAACTAATGTTGGGGATGCATACCATGTTGTTTCAATTATGGGTTCTCAAAGCTCCGGTAAAAGTGAGTAAATGACAACTGTTAAAGCAAGTATAATATCGACTAATGGTCTACTTTAGGTACTCTTTTAAATCACCTTTTTGGGACATCATTCGAGGTGATGGAAAGAGGGAAGCGAGGTCAGACAACAAAGGGTATCTGGTTGTCCCGTGGTAGGGATATGCCTGTGCTTGTAATGGATGTCGAAGGGTCGGATGGTCACGAACGCGGCGATGACAAAGAGTTTGAACGCAAGTCTACGCTGTTTTCCATGACTATAAGCGAAGTTGTAATTTTGAACATGTCGGAAATGCAAGTAGGACTCTATGAGGGTGCAAACTTGGGCATGCTCAGAATGGTCTTTGAAGTCAATCTCCAGTTATACCAAATCCGGAAACGGTGAGTAACTGTCAAAGCTCAATCATTTGAGCTCCTGTGAAGAAAGGGTACAGACGATAATGTTCGGTGTTTACCTTTATGTTCATAGTGCCGAAAAGGTTCTGTTAGTGATTGTTATACGAGACTACACTGGCAGCGTACCCCTGGAGAGCCTAAAAGGCGTACTTCAAGACGGTTTTAATAAGATTTGGGCTGAACTTCTAAAGGTATATCTGTTTGTAATCGCCATTCTACTAAATTTTCTGGATTTATTCCAGCCAAAAGAACTTAACCAATGCAACATCGATGACTACTTCGACTTTATGTACTTCAGTTTACCTCACAAACACCTTGCTGAGCAGCAATTTAATGCGGAAGTTGCGGAGTTGCGAAATAGGTAACTTCAGTTCTGCAAGAGGAAGAGCTAAGAGGGAGCAAAAAGGTTCAGCAACCGCAATCATGCAGACTACATATTCCATCCTCAGTACCATAAGGGTGTTCCTGCTTCTGAATATCATAACTATGTATCTGATATGTGGAATCAAATTCAAACGAGTCAAAATCATCTTCGGTTAGCGCAACAGGAACTTGTAGCTCGACATAAATGTGACGAAATTATGAAAGTAAGTTGCTTTTGCCGTGCTACCATTGTTTAGTATTTTATTTTTTAGAGCATACTTCAGAGATTTAATCAACGGATCGCGCCTTTGGAGATGTTGATTTTCAGAAAAGAGAAAGTCGTCTCTCGTCTTCGCAAAAATACCGAAGGGCTACGGGATGAAGCAATTCAATCGTTTGACGAGGATGCTTCTCAATATCAAGAAGACATATACAAAGAAAAGAAAGGCGAGCTTGTTTCATTCCTTGACAAAGAATTGCATAAGTACTTTATTGGTCAGCTGAAAAATTTGCGTCGGAAGGCGGTTACAAGGTTCACGAGAGATGCAAAGGTAGCAAATGACGTCTACTTCACGAATCTGATGAGATTCCTATTTAGATTGAGCTCGAAGTTCCTTCACACAATTCTGCTGCCGCCATGGATGAACTGCGAATAGAGGCGATGGAATATTTTACAATTGGTGCCGAAGGCAAGTCAATGAAAGTATACTACAGAAACTAAATTTACGTGCAGCAAGCGCGATATCTGGACGTGACTGGTCGTACAGTCAGCAGTACGACTTATTACAAAACGAATTATATGAGGAACAGAAGAAATGCCAGGAATATCAACAGGCAAAGCGTGATCATATTATGACGGCCCTACAAGGAGATCATAATGAAAAAGCGTCTTTTCAAATGGCTCTACAGAAACCCGACGAATTTCCAGTAAACTCGCGGAGAGATGCTCTTGAAGCGGCACAAAAGAAGAAAAAGGGCGTCAAACTGTCTCATAATGAAGAAGATCAGGTATACTGTCGTTTTGCAGCAAGTACACAGAACAGTGCTCTGCCAGCTCCGCAAGGAAGACATAACAATAACCGTCCTCATAAGAGGAGTCAACAAGAACACTGCGAATACACATCAGGACTACATAACAATAGTTGGGAAGTTATGAGAGAACGGCAGAACAATGCTATGAATTCACACCAACCACCGAGCCGATCCAATACACAGATGAACCAGCATATCGGAACGAATCAGGAACGTCAGGGAAACAAAAAGTATATCACAGAGATTGGAAAATATCTAACGAAGACATTTCTTGGCTGATCCAATCAATGTTAAAGTTCCTTTTTCAATAATGCAGAGGGGAATAACAAGAAGAGTATGTAATAAAGTGAAGGATGGCTTTAGTTTGCTTTGCGCTGAAGAGACACTTATACGCACCAATGCTATTTGGAGAATTGCACTAATGATGAAAGAATAGATATGAGTCAATAGCCGAGTACCCCACTATGATGTTCATGCTGTCTTTACCGCTGAATATTGTGACCTTCTAAAAGGATGACACCACGACTTCGCGGATTACTCATTCCAGGTTTGGATGGAGCGCATTTTGGGAAGACAATACATGTTTGGATATACGTTGTGATTTGTCGCGAGACAAACTACAGGTTAGTATCCTGCTATGCCTGTTCTGTGGCTCCCTTCCGGCTTTGACTGCATTTTTTGTTTCCTAACTGGGCAAACGTCTTGGTCGACTTTCTGTCTTGGTTTTGATACGTAACCGCTTCCATGAAACAAGGACGCATCAAAGAAAGAAAAAAAGCGACACGGGGCAAAGTAGTTATTCTGTTGTCATACAGCTAGCAGCAAATGAAGCTTATTGGTGTAAACGAGAAACTACAGGTATAACTGAGTTAAACTAAGTTCCCACTCCTGATATCTAGAGGACACGATCCGGGGTAATGTTTCTAAATAGTTCTTCTGAAGAATAAAGCTCACGCTTGCGTACTATTGTATTACGTGACTAATGCGATAACATAGGGATACTAACAATTAGTCAGTTCTGCGCTGGAAACTCTGTTGCATAGGCTAATGGTTATATCAATGAGACCACTATCTACGTTGTTTGGCTGATGCAGTTTCAAGAACCTGAAACATCATCTTGTGCGAAAGAGCGCATGGGCGAAGTGATACATGTGTAGCGAGGGTCAGGCGAAGCGTATCATCTCTGGATCCAATGTGCTGCAAGACCTAACCTTAATGACAGCGCTATTGAGAACACGTACCCTTTGTTTGGCCATTTCGAATTATAAGTGGGCCTACAGTTAACTGTTCGGTTTCTAAGGCTAATTGTGGTGCCACAGTTCCCAGTACTTAGCTTCTAACTTCTAAGATCACGGAGCCAACATTAAACTTTCTACATGTGTGTTTGGCTATCACGTTGCAAGACGTTGTGGGAAAAGTTACAGGTTAACGCTTTGGTATGTCCGTTTCGTGTCCTTTCTTGATTTTTGCGGCCTTCTTCGCTTTCTAACTTTACAAACCTATTGACTAGCGTTCTGTCTATTTCTGTCGCATCACTGCTCCCAGGAAATCAAAAGGCTGAAAAAAAGGCTGATACATCCGAAGCTCACTCCTTGTTTTCATAACAGCTAGTAGCTAAATGGAGGGTGCTAGCCGAAGTAACCATCCAAACAACCCTGTAGCAGAGAATGGGGCTAAAAAAAGTGAATCTCGTCTTCAGCTTGTAGATGAGTATCAGAACTTCACGTAGGACCGCTGATATCTGATATCAAAGCTGATTATTTATAAATATATTTTATATGGGCTTGTAGCAAAGATCTACCGGCGTACATGGCTCAGTGGGGACTAACTGATATTGGACTTACGTGTCATGTTGTTACGATTATGGGCTCTCAGAGTGGTGGTAAAAGTAAGTCAGCAGCGCAAGATGAAAACAGAACATATACTTTCAAATATGTATTTTAGGTACCCTTCTTAATCATCTTTTCGGGACGTCTTTCGATGTGATGTCTAGCGCCAAACGGTGTCAGACTACAAGGGGCATTTGGATATCTCGTTCTAAAGGAAGTAATATACTCGTGGTGGACGTGGAAGGAACGGATGGTCATGAAAAGGCTGATGATAAGGACTTTGAACGTAAATCTACACTGTTCTCGATGGCTACAAGCGAAGTAATGATTTTGAACATGTTTGAGCACCAGCTCGGTCTGTACGACGGTGCCAACTTTGGAATGCTTAGGACAATCTTTGAAGTGAACCTTCAACTCTTCCAACATAAAAATAAGTAAGTAATGTTGTCGAGATGAAGGTCCTCCACGATCGATACAGGGCATAAAGGAAGATATAACTGGTTTTCATATAAGGAACAAAAAAACCCTCCTGATGATTGTCATTCGCGATCATGCTGGTGAAACTCCCGTGGAAAGTCTGAAAAAGACACTTCTAACTAGTTTTGAGAATATTTGGGCCAAGATTCCGAAGGTATTATTTACTTATGCTCACAGCAACACCTTTACATACAACTAACTTCTTCTAGGCCGCCGAACTTAAAGATTGTGCTATCTATGATTATTTCGACTTTACTTGCGTGGGTCTGCCTCACAAAATCTTTTTCCCCGAGCAATTTGACCAAAAAATGGCAGAACTCCGTCATAGGTAGCTCTACTGATACAGAGGATGAGGACACTGACATCTAGCAAAAGGTTTAAAAATCCTAGTAATACAGACTACGTATTCAAGAGCCAGTATTGTAAGGAAATCCCTGTGGATGGGTACTGTAAATATGCATCTGAAATTTGGGATCAAATTCGGAGAAATAAGGATCTTGATATACCAGCTCAGCAGGAACGTTTAGCTCTGTATAGGTGTACTGAAATCTTAAATGTAAGGTTTCCAAGGTATAACGCTATAATTCTGAGTTTTTTCTGAGTAGACAGTATTTGAAGACTTCATGCAGCAAGTTCAACCCATGAAGGCATCAATATTTCGCGAAGAGCACAGCACACTCAATCTCGGCAAAGATATGGAAGTACTGCGGAGCAACACGATTCAGTCATTTGACAAGGAGGCATCTCACTATCACCAGCGCGTTTATCACGAGAAAAGAAATGAATTACTTGTAAAAGTGAACGATGAATTACATGAATGCTTCATTGGTCAACTGAAAAACTTGCGAAAAGAGATCGTTGGAGATTTCTATGACGTCTTGAAGGTAAGACTTGACTCTATTAGTTTCGGCATTCTAAATATGTATCTAGACTGAAGCACGATACTCCCAAAGGTTAACTGTAGCTTTAGATAATTGCTGGAAGAATGCAAATGGATACTTTCTAATCTGCGCAGAAGGCAAGTAAACTAAGCGTGCAGTAGAGAATCTAAATTTTGAGCCAAGAAATCCTTTTAAGCAAAACCAATTGGTCATACAGCCGGGAACACGACTTACTCGAAACAGAATTAACTAAAGAGCAAAAGAAACATGACGACTTGCAAGAGCGTATAAAAGCACAAATGCGCGATCAAAGAGAACAAACAAGAATGAATCTAAATGAACAACTGCGGGAGGCAGAGAGAGCACTATACGCAAAACTTGCCAAGGAACGTTTGGAATACGAGAGAAAGAACGCCAGAGAGGATAATTGTAACATCTCTTAGCGATTACTGAAAGGGATATTAGCAATAGTTTTCAATAATGTTCCTAGCTTGTTATGTTCATAAGATTACCTCACTATTGAACTAAAATTGCCATTTCCCCAGTTTTATGTAAAACGAAGACTTCTTCCCGTTTCCCGCACTGTAGAAGAAAGGTGTCGAATCTATCTCAAAACGCTCCTTTCTTCCATAGGTTAACTGCGAGTAATTTCATATACTGTGACAAACGTGATGTTGAGCATGATACATGTAGTGTCAAGAGCGGTTGAGTTACGTGCTATTGACGCTTCTAGATATAGCAAGTAGTAACCGACTACGTAGAGATCTAACAGATGAAGTGCCTTAAGTCGTGATGTTCGATCGGACTGTAAAGTAAGTGAGACTCCGTAAGGACGTTCTATTTCAGTGAAAGAACAAGTAATTTGCGTACTATCCAATTAACCGGACTGACTGACTTGTACACATTTGGATATTGATGTATCACAAATAAATCTGGGCACAGCAACGAACACAGCTGTCTGTTTCTAACTCTACGGCACAATCCATAAGCAATGTAAATCATATCAACGTCACGCTGTGGTAGTGGAAAGCCTTGGGATACTAGGAATACCGAATAACAGTCCTTCCCTTGGTATTTATCCGTCGTGCTGGACGCTTTCTCGTATTTCTTTGACGTGCCTAGTGAAAGTTGGATTGTGCTCAATCCGAATCGAAATGTGTGCTCCTAACTGAAGAACTTGTGGTTACAGAAAGCAAACGTTTCATGCTTCATTCTTTCATAGTATGTTCACTCAGCTGTGGCGTACTTAAAAATCATTGATCTTTCTTGGTAACGATAGTTTTAAACCACCCTTTCACAATGCGTAGGCTCAAAGGATATCACTGCGATTCTGTAGTCGAATGACGCTGCCTATCCAAGACAGCGTGTGAAAGATTCATTTGGGATAGGACATCGTGTTTACACTCTCCGCGTATGTACTTCTGCAGTAGTTCATCAATACGAAGCATCCTTAATGGAGCGGATGCCCTGAATCAGTATACGGTGTCTGTAAGTGATTATCTTTGTATTAAAGAGTAATACCCACTGATAACATATTCAATAAATAGTAAATGCTATTTCTCATAAATAGTTCCACTAAAGAGGCGCCAGTGCAACCAGGGAATAAAGTAGAGGCTGTAGGCTCTGGTGATCTCGAACGATAAATTTCTCCTGATCATTTCAACATTTGCTGTCTATTATGATAGCTTTGTAGGGCTCCTATCTTAATAAGTACTCCTGCAAATTTCCTTAATACATATCGTCAATGTAGTCGGCCCGCCTCATCAACGCAATCGGTGCGTCCCGCAGATACAATTGATGGTTTTCATGAATAAGCTACTGTTTTACTTCTACATGGATAATCGAACGAGAGCCGTGTTTCTAGGTCGTAGGTATCTTCTCAACGCAAATCCAGTAGTGATACATGCCATCCCGGACCCGGCGTTGATATTTTTGAGTAGTAATCCATGTGGTATTGCATCTGCGAGATACACCGGTCGTATTCACAAGCCACAATTGGAGACATGCACCAATAAAATCTGCAGCAGCAACGACGAGGCGTGGAAACCCTGTATTCGTTCAAGGCAGAGAACCCCCACCGGAATTAGCAAGATACAATCGTACAAGTCAGTAAATATCGGGACAAAAACATCGAGCCATCATCATTTCCCTTTCTTTTGAAGAGCTCCTCGGAAGCACCTCCGTTATCGGACCGATGCTATACAGTGAAGTAAGCCCTTCTCTGATGTTCAAAGAAAGACCAATGCGAGATAAAGCTAGTTTATGCTCCCGTTTCCTGACTATTCGGTCATCTAGTTGTACAATTTTTTAGATAGTGCTTTTTTCTTTTAATAGCTAAAGGATTAAAATGCAAAACTTTTTGTAGAGTAAATCAGAATTCTGTCAGTATAAGCAGGCGGTGTGTTAGATGTATGTGAAAGAAGTTCATAGAAAAGAGATGAAGATGTATACTGTTTAAGCTGCCGGAGCACAGTAACCAGCGACCCATCCAACCGGGTGGGAAACAGAGTCAAAGCCGACTTCGTCTGTTGTTGCGGCATCTTCAAGGCAATATCGCAACAATAACTGCCGCATACGTTCTTGTGAGTGTCGGCAGCCTGCCTACAAGACGGAAATTACGTTATCATCGAGGTGAGCAAAAATAAATAGAAGTTACTTACTGATGCCGCGCGTTCGTACCAAGCCAGGGCTTCTTGGAAATCTACCTGGACTCCCATTCCCTTTTCGTAGCACATGGCCAAATGATACTGTGCTGACACCTGACCTTGCAATGCAGCCTGACGAAAGTATTTGACAGCCAAAGCCGGGTTTTGACGAACACCTATGCCAGCTTGCAGATGGAGACCGAGCTTATCTTGTGCGCGTGGATGGTTTTGCTTTGCTGCTTTGCGATACAGTGCGACAGCTTTGCTCTGATTTGCTTCGACACCAATGCCATTTGCGAAACAGTAGCCGAGATTACATTGGGCCCAAGGATTGTTTTGGTTAGCAGCTTTCATGTACCAGTACACTGCTTGTGTCGTATCCTTAGGTAATCCAAGTCCTTCTTCGTAACAGAAACCAAGGGAATTTTGAGCAAGTGGATTACCCTGAAGCGCCGATCGACGGAACCAGCGGACAGCCTCCTGTTCATTTTTTTCGACACCAACGCCGTTGCGATAACAGAAACCTAAGGAGAGCTGGGCGGGAGCGTGATTCTGATCCGCACTGAGCAGATACCATCGGACAGCCTCTCGGGGGTTCACTGGTACACCGACCCCGTTCTGGAAACAGTAACCGAGCGAGTGGTAGGCAAATATATTGCCTTGTTCTGCTGATTTCTTGTACCACCGGACAGCCGCGGCTGGGTCTTTTTCAACACCGATACCATTCTGATAGCAAAAACCCAAGTTATGCTGTGCCCGTGCATGACCTTGATGGGCGGCCTGTGCGTACCAATGGGCACCAAGCACGCTGTCTTTGGGTACTCCTATGCCATTCTGGTAACAGTAGCCAAGGTTGCATTGTGCCCAAGGGTACCCTTGTTCAGCCGACCGGCGGTACCACATGGCTGCCATTGTTTTGTCTTGTCTGACACCTATACCATCTTCGTAGCAGTAACCTAACGAGTTTTGCGCGAAAGCGTTGTCTAACTCCGCAGCTAGTCGGTACCACTTGACCGCTTCCACCACGTCCTTCGGCACGCCCATTCCGTCCTCGTAGCAATAACCAATGTTGTAAATTGCCACGGTGTCTCCTTGGGATGCAGCACGTCGATACCATACCATGGCTTGCTGTTCATCCTTGGGGACACCAAGACCTTCGCCATAGCAGTAACCTAGAATACCCTGACCTCTGGCGTTTCCCTGCTCTGCGCTTCGTTTGTACCACTCTACCGCTTTTGCCTCGTTTTTTGGCACAACAACCCCGTCATGATAGCACACCCCCAAACAATATTGACTTGCAGCACATTTGTACTCGGATGCGGTCCGTTCAATCCATGCAATAGACGTAAGTTGCGATTCCCACTGTTCTGCTTCGGTCCGATCCATAGGCACCCCGGGTCTACCATATTTGCGCAAAAAAGCGAGACGAGCGATCCCGAGCATGCTTCTTTCGTCTGTGTCGCCTGCCAAAGTGGCCATGTGATAGAGTTGTTCAGCTCGTTTACAGTCACTCACGACGCCAAGACCAAACTCGTAACAAAATCCAAGAACGGCCTGTGCTCCATGATGACCGAGTTTTGACGATTGCTGTAATAAAGAGACGGCCAACGGTTGATCCACCGGTCGATCGCGTCGTCCAAATAAATAATCTTCTGCCTGTTCCAATAGTTCGTTCGCTTTCATTGCCGAGGATTTGTTGGTGTAATTATAATTGTTATTATTATTATTATTTCGTTTGCTGATTTTGACCAACATGCGTCGTGAAACTTGTACAAACTGTGTAAATGAAGAGGGATAAGACATAGCAGAAAAGAAAAAAGGAAAAAGAAAAAGATTAAAAGAAATCAGGAAAATTGGTCTCTTTTTTAAGTGGTGATATTTATAAGTCTATAATACAAGAGAGAAGGCATCTTCCATGCAATCTGGTCCAATGTCTCCTTATTTATTTATCTTTCCTTTTCCCCCAAAAAGACGACATGCGTGGCGGTGGCTAAATTCTAACTTTTTTCACCACATCAACATTATCAATTCCGGCGTATTTGTCACTCCCCTCTTTTTCCCAATTTAATTCACTGAAGCTTTAGACCAATGACGATAGTGATGCTAGTTACTGTGCAACTTGGAATTGTGCCGCTCTTGTTTTCATTTACTACCACTACTACTACTACTACTACTACTTGATACATTATGATTGTTTGAATTTCATGACTTGTTTGCAAAAAGTTTCATCCGTCAACTGTTGTCAACATGTCATACAAAACATACGACGCACATACAAAAGTATAGATTACACATGTGTACACTTGTTCCAAACACATAATCATGTTATCCTTTTTCTTGTATGCTTTCTTTAAGGGGGTTCATTCCAATCTATCAACGTCAAGTGCAGATCTTGTATGTACGGTTCACAACAAATAAATGAGTGTGCATTGTAGTTTAGGCACACTTTTGCTACGGTATTGTCTAAATCCGCGTTTATTTAAAATTATCGGGATCGCCGGAAAGTGTTTCCGAGCTTTCCGTTGTGTCGGAGCTTTGCGCAAGAAACAGAAGAAAAACAAAGAATCAAATGATGGTCCATGGGATCAACGCAAACAAAAGGTAAACTCGGGTAGCATCCGAAAATTGTGTCCGTAATAACAACAATAAAACGCATGCTAACCCACGCGAAAGAAAACAGAACTACATTACATCGACCAGTTGGTGCTTTGCTTTGGCTAACTTCATCAACTGGTTAAACTCTCCAGAGTTCTGGCACATAGCGTGAAACAATGAATCGGCATCTTCCAAAAGCGCTAAAGGACTAAACAAGTATTTTAGTTGAATGAAGCACTTGAGATGCTCTTTCTCCTTACCTAGCAAATTCCTTTACACTACCTTCATCAAGCACGAGAATCCTGTCGTACTCGATGACCGTATGTAATCGATGAGCAATACAAAGAATTGTGCAGTCTGCAAACTCGGACGCAATGGTCCTTTGGATGGCTTTATCGGTCTGGAAATCGACACTGGCGGTAGCTTCATCCATCACCACCACCCTCGTACGTTTCAACAATGCTCGAGCAAGGCATAGCAACTGACGCTGGCCTTGGGAAAAGTTCTGACCTCCTTCGCTCACAACAGTCTCTAAATCTGAGAAGACATTTACTTCTTCCGTTTCTGTGGCTTGGATCAAATGGACTCTGCGGAATGCTGCAAAGATATCTGCATCGCTGAATTGATCAAACGGATCCATGTTCGACCGAAGCGTTCCAGAGAATAATGTAGGATCTGTAGAAAACATCAACCATCTTGTCACCTGTTGTCCACATTCCGCATTTTTACCTTGGGGAATGATTGTAAGATTATTCCTAAGGTCGTAGGTACCAATTTCTCTGATATTGACGCCATCAATGAAGATAGTTCCTTGGCTGGCCTCAAGAAATCGAAAGAGCGCCAAAGCCAAAGTGGATTTACCGCTTCCCGTTCGACCGACCACGCCCACCTTTTCTCTTGCACGGATCGAAAATGTCAGTCCTCGAAGTATGAGTTCAAGGTCGGGTGCATAGCGTACGTAGAGATCTTGCACCTCAATTTCACCATTTGTTGGCCACTAGATTCGCATTAAAAGCATATTCTTTTCTTTCCGATTGCTTACATCGGAGGGTGGTTTCACATCCGTCACGGCAGGCGCCTCCTGGTCCATTTCCATAAATTCAACAACACGCTCGACTGCATTAAATTCCATTTCCAGCTTTGTGTATTGCCTTATAGCGCCGAACATCTGAAGCAGTCCAATGAGTCTCCAGTCTGTAACAGTGTGAAGGAACTAACCTCATCTGTAAATACCAAGATAAATGTCAGACAGAATCCTGCGGTCGCAGCACTCAGGTACTTCAGGTTTAGCATGATGATAGCCGACGAAATAAAGCATGCAGTAGCGCCTAACGATGCAAAGCGGAAACTAACCCAGCGATTGGCCACCCACAGGAAATAGTAAGGCTTGGCGCTTTGGTCCACGCGTCTCAACATTTCCTGCATAAACTGTGAAGTGGCACCAAATGCACGGATCGTCGTAATCCCCAGGATCGTCTCGGAGAAATGGGTTAACGTGAGTGAGTGTGCCACCGAATCTACGCGCTTGCATTCGCGAGAAATTTTGATGTATTGATTCCCAACAACGATGCCCATCCCTGTTACAGCAAGCATGGGAAGGACAAATGTCGGAAGCACATAGGACACGGTAACAATGGCCGAGATAACAACAAACCATTGCGTGACAAAATCCATCATCAAATTTGGAAGGTTGTCATCGATACGTGCAAAGTCCTTTGAAAATCGACTGAGGAACCGACCAACAGGTGTCACGTCAAGAACACGGAGCGGGGCACGCAGAACCCGGTGCAGCAACGCCTCATAAAGCCTTTTGCTTCCGCGCAATCCTCCACTAAAGATAATAGCATAGCTTGTTTCACCAACGATCAAGCTAGCAAAACTGATAAGGACATAGACGCCAAGATAGAAATTGACATCTCCTTCTTCATCAGTATTATTCATTGCAGGTTCCGACGACATATCCTTGTCTTTGAAAGATTGTGTCCATTGCTTTAGCCACCAAGTGACAAGAATGGCTAGACCACGCGCACTAAGAATGACAAATCCAAGGGAACACCAGAACATCCAGTTGCCAATCAAGGAAAAATAAAATCGATAGATGCGCTGCTTGACACTGCCATCTGCACGTGCTTGAAAAATAACAACACGTCAATATTTCTACGCTTACCACAAACAGCAATATTGGAGCCTACCTTCTTGTTCAATAAGCACTTTTGGCGAGTGAGAGGTTTCGGGAACGTTGCATGCTGCGGTTGGAGAGATAGTTGAGTCCTTCTTCTGCTCGTCCAATTGTTCCAGTGTTCTTTCTTGTAGTTCTTCAATGACAGACGGGAGATTACCGGAACGACGCCATTCGGACATAGTTCCCGAGGCAACAACATCTTGACTAATGTGAACCAAAAAGTCACTTTCAGGTAAACAAAGTTGGACATGATGAGTGATAAGGATTCGTGTACGACCCTGCATCAGTGGTCCGACGATACAGTGACGGTAAATATGTTGGGCAGTCGGTGCTGAGGGATCAAGGTAGTGAGTGTCATAATAGAATTAACAGTGCAAACGCTTACCGTCCACTGCACTTAGTACATCATCCATGAGAACATGCTGAGCCCTTGAGTAAACAGCTCTCGCAAGAGAAACGCGGGCTTTTTGTCCACCCGAGAGGGTAATTCCCTTCTCGCCGATTTCGGTAAGATCACCATCCTCAAACGCGGAAAGATCTCTGTTCAGAGCACATGCGTAGAGAGTCTCTTTGTATCGATCCTCAACGTAGGGTAGACCAAAAAGGACATTGTCCCGAATAGAGGCATTCTGTAACCAAGCTTCACAAACACATGTCAATCACCGTTTAATTAACAAACAGGTCTTACCTCTCTGCGACACGTAGGCTACCGCGTGATCCAGGATCCAGTTCTCTATTGGGATACTATGAGGCATTTCGGACCGTATCTCTACCACGGGTGTACGAGGAAATGATACTTGGCCCTTCAATACGACGGCCTCGCCAAGAAGACTCAGCATCATCAGCGTCTTACCCGATCCCGTTGGACCGCAGATCAGACTTAATGCATTGAGAGGAAAGCGGACGTTAACATCGTTGAGACAGAATGGGCTAGAGTCTGTTAAGTCCGTGCTAGATGAATTATCTGACCATGCGATAGTGGCATCTTGAAAGGACAGACTAATCTCCTTCTGGTACTCCGCTGGACGCTGCGCAACTTCCTTTTCTTCAAGGTAGTTCTCTATACGTCGCATACTGTAACGGGATTATAGCCATACGAACCGCGCGAAGGCGCTTACCTATTCCTGGCTTGCAGCAATTCTACAATCGTTTCGGGTAAGATATTCAAGGCGAACCGAAGCTCGTTAAACACTGCAATGGAGGTAAAGCCGACTGAAGCGGTCAACGACTGCCCTTCAATCTTTGTGTAGGACCAAAACGACACGATGCTGACAAGTAAGGGTGCACTAGCCCCCCAAAAAATTAACTCACATGTCAGGGTGTGATAAGTTCGTCCTCTCGTTCTTACCTTTCCCAAAGGACGCTGAGCAAGATGTCATACATGTACGATCGGCGAACGAAGTGAAGTTCGGTATCTCTTGACTTTAAGATTCGCTTCTCCCATCGATTTTCCCATGCAAAGAATTTGACTTGACGAAGATTTTGGAGTACTTCGTTCATCAGAGCCACGCGATGATCACGTGCATCCATTAAATCATCCTGAACTTCGGACAAGGATTTGGATGCATAATGATTTAGTGGGAGTGTAACAACCATTACAAGAAATCCCAAAAGACAGGAAAACCCAAGAAGTTGGTACAAAAAGTAGATACCGATCACCATTTCTGCAGGTGCTTCGAACAGGATAAACCAGTAGTCCACAAAGTCTGCGATCCGGGTCGCGTCAGTACTCATCAGGTTGACCATGGTGCCCGTTGTTGAATGCTCTGTATCATCACTTGCTAAATCCGTGCGCCAAAGCGATTTGCGATAAATTTCGAGATACAGCATAGATCGGAAACGTGTCTGGACAACGGTTACTAGATCGACGACAGTGCATGAGAGTTATTGCAAATAGACAATCCCATAGTCTTACCAAAATACCATAGTTGGCCGACAATAAACTCTAACAGCATGATCACGCCTGCCAAGGCGAAGACAAACAGAAAGCCTTCTCGAGGTGCATCTTCACCTTCCTTTTGTTCAAGAATTACCAATAGCCTGTTCATGCAGTAGGCAGGCGCATAGTAAAGCGAAACAGATGTTATCATAGTGACCGCTTGGATGATCAACGCTTTTCTGTTGGCTTGCAGTAACGTTCTGAGCAGGGACGTCTTGCGAGCAGCTAGGAAGTCGTACAAATATCGAGCACGGAAAATAGGGGGCAGCTCCGGAAGATCCGCGTGAGTCATTTGAGGGTTGTGTTGTGCCACCTGAGTTAATGGCGTGAACCATATGAAACAGAGATAGCTCCAGATCGATGAAACATTGACACCGATTACGCGTTTTCCATTATGCAAGAACGGTGGACCTCTTTCCGTCGAAACAGTGATATAGAAAAGGTCAGCGCTCAGTGACACAGCAAGACAGATAGGAAGACATCCCATGAAGGATGGCAACCGATCCTCGCCTATCGTTTGGATGAATTCATAGAGGAAACAACCGAGAGCCGCGCTGTAAAAGATACACAGATGAACGTTCAGCACCCAACCCCATTTGCTCGGAAGACGATGCTGACGACTGACAACGACGAGAACAAAGGCATACAACCATGCCACCAGCCTCACGGCCGCGGCGAGGGTAAGGAGGTGTTGTCCTTCCGGGATAGTGGTACAGACATAAAGATCATAGATAGCCAATATCGTCAAAACAGACGTCTCCAAGGTCATACGTCCCAAGCGCGTATTGTCAGCATAGTGTACAGAGAGATCACGTTGCTCATCGCGAGGTGAATCATCTTGTTTGAGGTAATGGCGTTGGACCGAAAGAACAAAAGCGCTGGCGACAGCCACAGAAGCAACCACAGTCGCCAACCAAAGGGAAACGGGGACAACCATACACTGCAACGAGTTAGTCGAGGGTGACTAAAATATGGGTTGCTGCGCCGCCTTATGATAACCATTGTCGCCAAGAATTGGCGTCGGACAACACATTCAATAGTCAAAGACGTATTCTGTAACCATTTCATTTCTTTATGCGTAAATCATCCGCTGCCTTAAGCATAGTCGGTGCAGGAGAGTCTTCCATCGCTTGGAACTCTGTTCAATCAGTGGCAGTCAGTTTCAGTGCGTCGCCTTCAAGATGTTGAATAACAAGCTGCTATTGTGCACTTGTTGCTGCGGTTCTACTATTTATAATGCAGAAGTTTTTATCCGGCACAGAGCAGATGGATAAATATAGCATGAACCGGCACTTTGGTTCTACGTTCAGTAAATAGCCACTGACATTTCTGTACAGAAGCACTGTCTGCAAACACGTGTATAATCTAGTAAAGTTTTCGAGAAAATAGTTTCGTCTTTTTTGGACGTGTTCCTTTTGTCAGGGTTCAGGGACTGTTTGAAAGAGCGACCTGAGAAACAGCAGCAGGAGTACAGTGCCTGGCGTCACCAGTCGCTTACACCCACAACATTTTTAATTTTTCTTCTTTCTCTTTGTAATAAACCCATTTCACTATGCACGCGTTGAATCGTCTACGCATCGGTGCTTCTAGCCCTGTGACATCATGTTTCCGATCATTAGCACTGAAGGTACTAGTACATGAGCATGACAGCGATAGTTGTTTCTTATGTCAAATCATGAACAGCCTGCTGCGAGATCGGTAGCGACAACACGCATTGTGAAAATCCGAAAGGTTGCCACGGTTCAGGCTCCTGTTGCGAAAGATAATGCTGCACCAAGTAACAACACAAATGCTGAGAAGGCTGCGGATCCTGTTTCCAACCCCATGGGAACAGCACCAACGGATTCCAGCTATTTCCCTACCATTGATCAATTTGACAGCCCTATCGAAGAGCCAGAAGGATCGCATAACTGGTCAACCTCTTTTCACGGTCTATCAACACAACCATTTTCGCCCGAGATAGCTGAAATTCTGGGAACACCTGTTAATCCAGAGGATGTTGAAATCAAACCGGGTAAAGAAAAGGAAGTTTGCTGGAAAAGATGGCTCATCTTTTTATGAACTAGATGGGCTGATTTACTTGCCCGAGATTAAATACCGACGTATTCTAAACAAGGCATTTGGTCCAGGAGGTTGGGGTTTGGCGCCTCGTGGTGACCATTCGATTTCACCGAAAAACATTTCCCGTGAATATGCTCTTGTTTGTCACGGAAGGTTTGCAAATTATCCTTATTATTATTGTATGACAACGTATGTTAATCAACATGTCTATTACGCAACAGATTTGTGTCACAGGCAAGAGGTGAACAGGATTTCTTTGACGTGACAGGTCTTCCAACCGCTTCGGAGGGATGTAAGAGCAACGCGCTTATGCGATGCTGCAAAGATTTGGGAATTGCATCCGAGTTATGGTAGGAGTTTTTTTTTTTTTTTGCATCATTTACAATCCTATCTAATCGATTTTTTTTTATTCTGAAGGGATCCTGTCTTTATTCGCAAGTTTAAAAAGAAATACTGCGTTGAGGTATGGGCAGAACATGTAGTAACCAAAAAGAAGAAGAAACTTTGGAGAAAGAAGGACGAATCACTTGGTAAGCTAACATAGTGAGAGAAAGAAGTATTCCCAATTTTTAATGGGATTTTCTTTTACAGACTACCCATATAAAGAAACTGGAATGGCCTGAACACCTTTGTGGGAGCTAAATCTAGATATGCAATAAAGCTTCTCTCTCTTTCTTTTTGCATTTCTTTCTCGTTTTTGTGTTATCCAGATGAGAGGTGGGAGTGCAACAATTCACGGCGTTAGAAATGATGGTAAACAAGAGGACACGTGGTTGTCACCACCATATCGGATGATGGTTAATTCAAAAGTCGGGTTATTTACTCGGCAGTCAAATCCCATCTATAAAAGGAGGCACACTTTTGGTTTGCCATCTATAGTCTTCTTTCTCTACTTTCCCTCCCTTTTAAACATGGCACTCCATTCTATACTCATGCTTCTGATGGTTCTCAAGGCTGTAAGATATATCTCATCACAAGACGATGAAGACCTAGATCACGAAAAGTTACACGCCGAAAACGAACACGACTTTTACCGTAGCGAATTGCAAGTTTCCTGCACGTTCCAATTTTAAAGAAGGTTATGTCACTTTAAAGCAGCACCTTCCCCGAGACGAAATGACCTCAGGCGTCATCCCAATTTTTTTTCTTTCCTTTTGTATATATGGACCATAACTGTTTATTGCATGTCTCTGTCATTATTAAAAAAATTACCCCATCACTTCTGTATAATGTGAGGGGTAGCGAGTATTACATACGTGTCCGTTTTTATTGAACCACGTGAAATTAAGTGAGAAAATATTTCCGATCGCAGCGCATGAAAGTCGCCATCCGGTTTACCAGCATTGTTGTTGTATGGTTTGCATAAATAGCGTCTTCTGTTTTTTGTTGTGGTGAACTTTGTACACACGTTGAAGCAAGTACATCGGGATCAAATAGATTGACATGGCATTCGAAATGGCGAGGTGTCATGCGTTTCTCACAATCATCGTCATGACTAGCACGGTCCATATCATATAAGAATTCCCAAGGACAGGTTGTTGCTGTTAATTTGTTGGGCTTTGTTGTAACTTCGTAACGCACACGACGTAATGATCCAACGTCATGCGTGGGTACGCTTACTGATCTGACGTAGGACATACTATAAATCTTTCCTGTTTGTCGTACATGTAAAGTACAGCCGTCGATCCGTGGAAGACAGGTATCAGATGTAGACAGAAAAGGTGGCAATGGAGGGACAGACGATGTAGCTTCAAAGATGAGTTGATCATTTTCATCCCAAGATGTCCATCGAAAATCAAGTGGTCTATGCGCAACAACATAAGGTTGAAAAATCCATAAACGAACCGTAATCTCCTTGATATAAGACAGTACTTGAGGTCGAGCAAGTGCGCGAAAGAGTCGACAAACATGATAAAGCTTGAAAAGGGTAGACAAATCGGAATAGTTAAATATATGTTCCAAGAGTTCGACGGGTATCTTGTAGATTATGTGGGGAGTCGATGAGGCTGGTTTTGTACTACCATAACATGAGTTCCTGCATGAATACGACCGTGCACACCCAGTGTTACCTTCGTCTGGTAGTATTTGGTACAGAGTGCTGCCGCAGTAATGGTACATTTCCAACGGTCATGATAGAAATAAAAAAAGTGAAATGAGAAACGTACGGTTTCATAAGCTCTTAAGCTTTTCTTTTTTTTATATATGTATATAGTCTATGTAGCTGCTGTTTCCATTACAAGGCCTTGGGCAACCTAAAAAAAAAAAAAAGAACACCCTACAACCGTAATCTCCATCCAATGAGATTGAATGATAGAATGAATGAAACTTCATTTATTCACGCGGGTAATATTCTACTATTTCCGATTTGGCGTGTTTCAATCCATCTATTTTTTTTTTTTTTGCTTGTTCACCGTGTAAAAGAAAGAAATCAAAAAAAAATTGTTGATGATTGTTCCGATGCATGATCGCAAAGTTGGATCACCGCTCTGCAGAATTTACGTATCATTTATCCTAAAAGAGGTAGGATTCTTGTTTCCGGCAGGCTCTCTAGTACAGGGTTTGGTATGGAACATATCCAGATGCTGGTGTCATTTCATGGACGCAAAATTTATTTTCGCGAAACGGCAAAATTCCCAATAAGTTCGCACTAAAATGCTGTGCTATGATGTGAACAGATTGTGTTCCACAAACCTGAAGTACATGTAACTTCGTCTTTTAACCTCGCACAGCGTAAAACGTCTGTGATAATCAATGGATGTGAAAAACTCATTTCAATACGTTCTTTCCACAGATGCGGAGACTGGTGCCGCACCTGTTAAAGGTACGATGTGGCATATTTGTCGGTAATAGTAACAGTGACATACCTTTGATGTCTCATGCTGCATGTGTTCCGCCAGCCACGTCTGGTATGTCCTATATACGATCCTCGTTCCGAACCTTCTTTTGCCTGCACCAAAACAACGTTAACAAACGAGATTTGTCGGGCTGTCGTCCGTGATAAACTTAGCACGCGGTGCTCGCTAGCCAATGATAAACTGCGTTGTTCATCATACGCTGAGCTCATTTTTCTTTTGTCTCCCCTGCATGAATGATAAAAGAAACATAGAGTTGTTCAATCATTTTCCACAAATCGATATATGAATGTTACGTCGGGCCATTATAAAATAAATATGGACGAAGCGATGTTTACTGTTATCGAAGGGTAGTTTTGACAACAACGGGAAGAATACTACCCATTATTGGACATGGCGAAGTTTATTACTTCCCATAACGGCTGCATAGTTTTAATTGAGAAGGGGAATAATGAATTGACAGATAGCTGATTTTTACAGAAACGGATGAGTGTGGGATGGGGCAGGTAGAAACATGTACACTCCACGGCAATAAATCTGTGCCCACTTGTACAGACTCCGGCTAGTGTAACATAATTATGTAAAATAACAGAGGTTTTCTCTCTCTTTTTCCTTTAAGGCCTCGCTTAATATGACACTTGAGTGTATTACTAACAACAGCCGAAAGAAAAACGTCGAAATCTCAGAGCAAGAGCGTGCAATGATCTATGGCATGAGGGAGGCAGGAATGTCCTTCGGTGAAATCGCCTAGTCAAGAGGACTTGGACGATCAACCGTTCGGTGTATTATTAAAAACATCTAAGAAACTGGTGCAACTGCGTCAAAACCAAGAAAGGGAAGACCAAAGAAGATAGCGGAACGCTCGAAACGTCTCATTGAACGCGACATCCGTGACAATCCGCGTGCCCCTTTAACCTTTCATCACGCGACATTCTCAGCCATGTGCTTGGACGTTTCATTGCGAACATTTCAAAAAGCCGTGCATGAACTTGGCTTTTCTTCCTGTCGACCAACAAGAAAGCCGCGACTGCTTGAAAGAAATAAGAAAGCAAGACTTTCATGGGCCAAGAAGCACCTAGATCGGACCGATGACCAGCGGGCAAAGGTCAACTGATCTGATGAATCCCGATCCCGCGTTTTGGGAAATGGAAGTCGAGAGCGCGTCTTGCGCAAGAGTGGAGAGGCCCTGCATCCTCAGAATATTAAGGGAACGGTGAAGTATGGGCGTTCAGTGATGTTATGGGGATGTTTTAGTGCTAGAGGAGTTGGGCCTGCTGTACCAGTGCTGGGCACAGTGAATCTGTCGTGTCTGGGATATAATCTATCGCTGTGTCAATATAATAGACATGAACTCCGATCATATAAATACAGCCATAGCTAGTAATTAGTTCCTCGTCTACTTTTCTACCGAAATAAGCGACACCCTTCAGTCTCACTGTATTTATCGGTTCCAGCCACGACGCAACAGAATCAAGCCGTCTACACCAATGTTTTGGGCAAGGAGTTGCTTCCCTACCTGGAGGAAAATAACTTGCATGATTATATTTTCCAAGACGATGGAGCTTCGTGTCATACGGGAAAAGATACAAAGAAATGGAAAAAGAATCAGGGCATCTCTGTAATGCCGTACTGGCCAGCACAAATCCCTGAACTAAACCCAAGGAGGATGGTCGTGTCTCATCGGAACGTCCGAAAGTTTAGTAAATGCTGCGTGTTCGCATACCACACGTCATTTCTTTCAAACGACCCCTTCTAAATAAAATGAGTGCGTCCTCTTTAGAAGCGTTTATGCTATCATACAGCGGCGATCACTTCAATCAATCATATTTCTTCGAACATCGGCGGCCGCTCAAACGTTGCATATTTATTCGTCATCTTTTGATTCGGAAAACGATCTCATATCTACAAAACTTCTGGACATCCGCCCAATTGAACATCTGTGGGACGAACTTGAGCGCCGTTTGGCAAAGAGGAGGCATATGATTAACAATCCTGAACAACTACAGTCGTCCCTCGATAAGATCAACCCACAGGGGGGTTGCTGGGGTTGACCTTACTGAGAGTTGAAAATTGGCGAGGACGGTCAACGTTTAGCCGGAAGGATACGGATTAGAACTTGCTTAGCACTGCTTATTACCTATGAGCTTCCTCCAAATTTCTACTATGTCCATTCTCGATATATTGTTTTAAAATTGTCACCTTCTATCCTGATGGTATTCAGAGCACATCAACAGATATATCTCTCTTAGACGGAAACAGCTGTGCCTAGTTGTTATGCGATAGTTTGCCCTTCCTGCAAACACAGCGGCGTCGAGGTAAGCCAAAGTCACACGAGGTCAAAGAAAAGCCCTTATCTGTGGGAAGGGGGCGCTGTTGGTATGCCAGAAACAAGTAGTATTTACGCCCATGAAACTTTGCCTTGGCGGCTGATGTTGGGTAAGCGCGGACCTTGCACGATTCAAACGGAGCAGCTCCGAGCGGTTAGGCTAATAAAGAGTGACAAACATTGCAAATTCTCTTTTTTTAATTTCAATGACTCCCGACAGTGCCAAAGAGGAGTTATCGGTTAATGTAACAAGAGAAGCGCATTTTCTGCTATATATGCAGTTGTCTGACGCTTTCAACAGCTTAGTCAATTTTTGACGTTTGACATTGTCACCCGATGCACGCGGGGTCTCCATTTAGATGGATACATCGCCGAGCACTCTGCAATAGAAATTGAAGAAGGAAAAGATAATATTTTAAGACTGGTTCATGAATGCTCCCGCAAAAAGCCGTTTATGGAGCAAACGCACACAAAGACCATCGAGAAAGATAACTTTATGGACATGTTGATGGATGATAACATCTGCAAGTTGTCATCTAAAGCGTCTGCTTACGATGTCGCGGCCAAATCTAATTCTTGTGCACGCAAAGATAACCAGAAAGCTTCTGTAAACGACATCGTAGAATACACCGCTTCTTACGTTTCATGGGGAGAAGTAAGAAACCACATGAATTTTCCCAGAGTAGTGTAGCTAAAAAAAAGTTGCAACAGGTGCATCTCTCTTCTGAGTTTCTCCGGGCAACTGCTCATTTCAAGCAAGCTGTGCAAAATGCGTTGAAGGAAGACACCGACCGAAAGAAGTATGAGGGACTGCAAGTTGTGTTTGGGCGATTCGGTTATTATTACCCATCAAAAATTTTGCTTGGTACTTAGCTTCTAAGATACAGCTCAATTTAACTGTCTGCTCATCTAGGTGGACTAATCGCTTGTAAGAAAGAGACTCCAAAGATACAAAGTGAAAACGAATGTGGATTGGGAAACGGGCAATCCAGTGAATACGTAGCAGAAAAAGTTACAAGCGTGATCAAAAATCACAAATACTGGAAAATCATAGGTAACTTTCATTCCATATCTGTGATAGCGACTAGATCAATTTGCGATAGGTGGTAATCTCGGGACGTTTTTCGTGGATGGACTAGAGAGTTGGAAGGAAACCACAAAATCTGAAGCAGCAATTATCCAGTTCAGAGACGCAAAACCGTTGTATAATATCCTTGACGATTGTGAGCGTCTTCAAGTGGAGCAAGTTTATGAAAAGGCATTTTCCGATGGCGAACTTGCACACTTCATAGAAAAATGCCCTGCTGCTCCTTTCAAGAGATGTGATAAAAGAAAGGAGGGCGTTCAAGACGAACCTGAAGGCACGAATCAGTTGCAAGTTCCAAAGCAGAGCAGCTACAGCGCGATGAATAACGGACAGGATAAACTGCAAAACGAACTTGAAAAAGTTATACCCAATGGCAATGGCGGTACCGACGGTGCTAACGTAGAGAGGGAAGCTGTTTGTCAAGGAAGTAAGGAAACACAAAATGATTCTAATGACGCGCCCAGCTATGAAGGTAGTTCGCACAGAGACCGACAAGATGTCAATACGTACATAACAACAGACGCAGACACCTTCTTCAGAATTGGATCTTCCTTCTATCGTCCAAGAGCATCGGAAGAAAGCATTAATATAGCAATTAGCTGGTACAAAAAAGCAGCGTGTAGCGGCAATCAAAATGCCCCAATCAGCCTCGGAGATATTTACAGAGATGAAAAAGGAGACATCGACAAAGCAATTAAATGGTACCAAAGATCGGCAGATCAAGGAAATGCAATCGCACAAGCCAGGCTTGGAGATAGTTACGGATTGGAAAAGAATGACATAGACAAGGCAATTGAATGGTACCAAAAAGCGGCAGATCAAGGGGATAAACGGGCGCAAACCAAACTTGCAGATATTTACATGAATGAAAAGAAAAACTTCGAACAAGCAACTGAATGGTATCAAAAAGCGTCGGATAGATATAATTATGGACATGAACTGAAGGAATATGATCGACGGAGACTTGCAGAAGCTCTGACCAGACTTGGAGATATGTACAGAAATGGGGATCAAGTGAAAAAAGACATAAACAAGGCAATTGGATGCTATAAAAGAGCAGCACGTCTAAAAAATGAATATGCTCGACGAACGCTTGAAGATCTCCTAATCAAAATTGGTGATAAGTACAGATTTGGAGATGGAGCGAAGAAAGACATTTACAAGGCAATTCAATTCTATAAAGAATTGAGAGACCAAGGAAACGTAGATGGTGAATGGAGACTCCAAGATGCGGAAAACAAACTTGGCGATATGTACAGAGATGGCAGCGGAAAGGAAAAAGATCTGATCAAGGCAATTGAATGGTACGAAAAAGCGATGGGTGATGGCAGTTGGATTGCACAATGGAAACTCGAAGATGTCCAAATCAAGCTTGGAGATCTGTATGGAGATGGGGATGGAGTGATTCAAGACATCATCAAGGCTATTGAATGGTACGAAAAAGCGGCAGAAAAAGGAAATTGGGATGCGCGACGGAGACTTGGAGATGCGGAAGTCAAGCTTGGGGATATGTACAGAAATGGAGATGGGATGGAGAAAGATATACACAAAGCAATGGAATTTTATGAAAAAGCGGCGTACAAAGGAAATTGGAATGCGCAATGCAGACTTGAAGATGAACAAATAGAACTTGGAGATATTTACAGAAGAAAAAAGAAAGACATCGACAAAGCAATTGAGTGGTATGAAAAAGCGGCCAATCAAGGAAATCGAAGAGCACAAATGAAACTTGCAGATACCTACAAATGGGAAAAGGGAGACATCGACAAATCGATCGAAGTGTATGAAAAATGGGCAGATCAAGGAAATGGATGGGCACAAGTGAAACTTGGAGATATCTACAGAACTGAAAAGAAAGACATAGACAAAGCAATTGAAGTGTATGAAAAGTTGGCAGATCAAGGAAATGAAGATGCGCAATGGACACTAGGACGTATTTATAGAGATGAAAAGGAAGACATCGACAAAGCAATTGCAGTGTATGAAAAGTTGGCAGATCAAGGAAATGAATGGGCGCAACTGGAACTTGGAGATATTTACAGAAACGAAAAGAAAGACATCAACAAAGCAATTGAAGTGTATGAAAAGTTGGCAGATCAAGGATATGATTGGGTGCAACTGGAACTTGGAGATATTTACCTCAATGAAAAGAAAGA